>PVKN010000057.1:35341-108914 GCA_004027915.1 Capromys pilorides | reverse complement strand
TGGGACAGCTCTCGGAGATGGTGACACGGGAAAATTAAAAAACAAGGCCAAGTCACTTGACTACATCTTCAGAGAGCAGGGTACGGCGCGGTCAGGCGCCTCTCGAGGTAGCTTGGCCTGCCAGGCAACCGTAGCCCGCCCCTTTCCCACATGACGCATATTGGCAGCGCCGTCGCCCCGCGGCTCGGGTTCAAGTCCTCGCTTCTGTTGCCATGGCGGACGCGGAGTCGGAGACCCAGGGCCGTAGCGAGCGCTGCAGCGGACGGGCTCCCCCTGGCCAGCGCGGCAGCGTGGCACAAGTGGCCCCGCTGGGCCCCGAGCAACTGCGGCGGGTGCTGGAGCAGGTGACGAGGGTGCAGCCGCCGCCGCCCTTAGTGCTGCAGGACGCGGCGCGGCGGCTGCAGGAAGCGGCCCAACAGGCCGCCGTGCAGCAGGCTCCGGGCGCCGATCCCCCGCGCCTGTCGCGTCTGCTGCCGCCCCAGGTGAGGCGCCGGGGATCGGAGGGAAACTCAGGCCCAGAGGGGGCCAGGGCGGGCTCATCGGCCTCGAGGCAACCCGGCTGCTGAGGCCATGTCACTGCTGTAGAACTCGGTTGATCCGAACCGAGTTCCGGATCCCTGTTTGCCTCGTCTTTCTCTTGTATAGCCTTGGTTCACGCAACATTTGTTGAGAGTCCCGCGTGTCCAGCACTGCTGCAGGTACAGGGGTGCAGCTAGAGCACACACGATGAACATAAAGCAGGTCCAGGGGTGACAGGGAGCTCCTTCTGATTCTGTGTCCCGGCGCTTGACCCTGCAGCTCTAACCTGGATGCTTTAAAGAAAGCCATGCACAGCGCGTGGGTTGCGAAAGCTCAGCCAGTTCCAAGGCGGACTCAGGACAAAATCAGGCACATATTCTGAGTAACAATGGCTGTGACCCCAGTGCCCAGCATGGTACGCAGTACAGCTTACAGTACTAGACATGTGCATACACTCTGCTACAGCATCTGTTTTCAGTGGATGTTTTTTCCTGGGGTAGTTGGCACTGAAGAGTGGCCTCTGAAGCCAGAGGTCCTACACATCCCTGTGAAATCACGTCTCCTCACAAATGACAAAAGGCCTCTCATCCTAATATTGCCAAAAGAAAAGAGCTTGGGACCGGTGAGATAGCTCAGCGGTCTAAAGCACCTGCTTAGGCAAGCTTAGGCAACCGCAGGAACTGCGGTTCAATCCCCGGCACCACACCGAGGTGCACCAGCCCCACCCCCAGGGCAGGCTGAGCGGGCCGTAACATGTAACATGAATAAATAAAGTTAAAAAGAAAAGAACTTATAGCTGTTCACGATGGCAGTACACATGTAGCAGCATTCTGGGAGGCTAAGGCGGAAAGATCACAAGTTCCAGCACAGTCTGGATAACAGTGACTTAGCAAGAACCTGTTTTGAAATTTAAAAAGTGAAAGCAGGGCTGGAGACGTAGCTTAATGCAAAGGCCCTTTGTTCAACCCCCAATACTACAAAAAGACAAATAAAGCACCACCAACAAAAAACTTACCCTGGAAGGTTCCGCAAAAAAAAAAAGAAAAAAAAAGACTTTAGCGCTGCCAGGTATCGTGGTGCATGCCTGCCATCCTAGCATTCTGGGAGGCTGAGGCAGGAGAATCACAAACTTGAGTCCAGCCTGGGTCACTCAGTGCATACCCCAAAGTTCAATCTCCAATACTATGGATATGGAGGTTTTTTTTGTTTTTTTAGGACCAGGATTCAAACTCATGACCTTCCACTTTCCAGGCAGGCACTTGCACCATGGAGCTATCTCCCCGGCCCCTATCCCCAATACTATGAAAAAGAAAAAAATTAAAAAGAAAAACGCACTAGAGATTAGTCTTGTAAAAGTTTGGGCTGGGGAGATAGCTCAGTGGAATAAGGGCTTACCTGGCAAGCACAAGGTCCTGAGTTCAATCCCTGGTACTGCAAAAATAAATACATAAAAGTCTGGAAAGACAGGTGTGATTCTGCCCCAGTGCTGCACTTGCTGGGGCCATCGCCTCGGGTGACGCCACCTTGTCAGCTTCGGCTCTGGATGGTCCTTTGTGGAACAGCTGCATGCCTTGCCCACTGGCTGTGCACTACCAGGGCTGGTCAGAAGACTGCAGGGTGTCCTCCTGTGGCTGCTGGTGTTTTCAGAGCTCCTTGGTCAGCCGCTGAGGCTGCGCTCTTCACTCACAGCAGTCGGTAGTGTTTCTGTGCCCATATTTTTATGTGGGGAGAAAGCTCAGATTGAGGAATTCTGCCCACGGCCTTGCAGGTGTGGTGACACTCGGGAACCTTTGTGCCATACCAATGCCACGTCTTCTTGCAGTTGATGTGGCAACTTCAGAAAGATTTCAGCAATAACATAGTCTTACCAAATAGAAGACCAAATCTAAGTCAGGCTGCATTGTAGGTTTGTCCTCTGCAGCCAGCGTAATGGTGGGTGGTATAAACTACCTCCTCTCGCAGTAATGTCCCTTTGAGCCCATTCTGCTAATAAGCTGCCAGCCTCTGGGGTGCCACAAGGCCAGAAAGAAGGCAAAGCAGACCTGCACCTGTTTCTAGAGAGCTGTGGACATGAAGTAAAGGCCGACCCAGATAGCTTCCAGTCGAGTTTAGGCAGCTGGAGATGTGGGCGAAGGACTAGCTGCCTTTAACAAAGGGTGCGGCTGCCTGGTGCTGGGTGATGGCTCTGAAGCCTCTGCTGGAGAAGGGGCTGTTGAACAAGTGCGCAAGGTGAGTTTGAACTGAGACTGCAGGAACCCAGAGGCAGGTGCAGGGTGAGGTGTGCAGTGCTCATCGTGGGCCCGGTGTGGTGCTCAGAAGCATGGGGTCACTGTCCTCATCTCTCTAGTCCCCAGCCGACAGGAGTGTTTCCACCCAGCACCTGGGCCTTTGGTCCTGCAGCCTGCACTGGTTCCCAGTTTCCTTACATCTAGATGCCTAGAGCGCCCTTCCGCACCAGGCAGGATTCCACAGCCAGCGGTCAGCTCTCCTGGGAAGCCTGCCACCCCTTCTTACTGTCATTGCACTTCTGGTTTTCTGTTCTTTTGGCTTTTTGTTGGTTTTTTTTGGAGACAAGGTCTTACTATGTAGCTCTTGCTGGCATTGTGTTCACTGCCCAGGCTAGTTTCAGACTCACGGTGATCCTCCTGCCTCAGCCTCATGAGTGTGGAGATTATAGGAGTGCACCAGTATGGCTGGTGTCAGTTTTTTATGGAATCCAAAAAGTGGAATTGCTAGGTCAAAAAGCACATGGATTTAAGATTTTGTTAGGTTTTATTTAGTTATTTTTTGGACAGGGTCTTGCCGTGCAGGTCAGGCTGGCCTTGAGCGCACTTCATAGTCCCGGCTGGTCTTGAACTCACAAGAATCCTGCCTCAGCCTTTGAAGTGTGGGATTTCAGGCTGTGTGCAATCATCTTTGTTTTGTTTTTTGAGGCAGAGTCTCACTATGTAGTTCAGGCTAGTCTTGAACTTATTAGGTACTTAGGCTGGCCTCAAACTGGTGATGCTCCAACCTCGGCCTTCCAAGTGCTAGGATTACAGGAGTGTGCCATCACATCTAGAAATTTGTTAGATATTTTTCTTTTCCCTATTTTATTTAAAGTTTTTTTGAATCTATTTGTTTATTTGGTACAGGGTCTCACTGTGCAGCTCGGACTCATAATGATCCTTCCATTTCCCTGGGATTACAGGCATGCACCACCATGCCCGGTTTCGGTGCCTAGCACAGCACAGTGCACCTGGGATTCCAGGGCTGACATGGCATAGGGACCGATTGAACCTCGGTCCTTGAACTTGTCAGGCAGGCACTGAGACCACTGAGCTATCTTCCGAACCCCTCCCAATTTTATTTTTAATTATCAGGAATTGAACCCAGGTCCTTACATTGAGCAGCATACTGAGCTCTTTTATTTCATTTCATTTTGGAATGGTCTTGCTAAGTCATTCAGTTGCCCCAGCTGACCTCGAACTTGTGATCCTCCTTCATCAGCTTCCCAGATTGCTGGGACTACAAACAAATGTCACTATAACTAGCTAGATATTGTTTAAAAAAGAACTTTGACATATGCAGCCCCATTCTTAAGCATGTGTTCCTGGAGAAACACACACACGTGCCTGCATACCTGCAAGGCACGGAACACACCATCAGCTCAGGGTTAGCAGCCCCCAGCCCCAGCAGGAGACCACTGTCTGTGCAGTGCTGCTGAGAAGCGCGCCACCAGCGCTGGAGCCAGAGGAGGGCACGTTTCCCAGGGCAAAGCCAGGAATAAAGACTTAAGATGCCCAGAGTTTTGGGAGATGGTCTCATTTGTATAAAGTTTGAAGCACATCCAAATGGACCGGTAGTTGTAGGGATGTCCCCTGTGGTATAAATGTTAAAACACAGGAATGCCAACAGCACATTCACGCCTGGAGAAGGGTGTGCTGGCTGGGGAACATCAGAGGGCTTTACCAACCACTCATGCCAGTCGTGAGGTGGGTGGTACAGAGCCAGTTGGTTAGCTTGTTCTCCCTGGCTTTTTTGGTTTCCAAAATGCTTATTTTTCCCCAGAATATCATTTGATTTTTTATTTTGGGTGTAGTGGTACAGTTTGGAATAGCAGCACTCCAGGAGGCTGAGCCAGGAGGATTGCAAGTTCCAGCCTAGCATGGGCAGTTTAATAAGGCCCTGTCTCACAAATAGAGCTGGAGGCTACAGAGATAGCTCAGCAATCTAAGCACCTGCCTGTAAGCACAAGCATCCAGGTTCAATCCCTGGTACCACATGTACCAGCACCAATCTGGGCATGCTGAGCTGGCCAACTAAGACTCTGTGGTGGAGCACACCTGTAATCCCAGTGCTGGGGAGGCTGAAACAGGAGGACCACTTAAGAGTCCAAGCTGTGTAGTGAGACCCTATACCAAATATATAAAATAAATAAATAAAAAGAGCTGGGGATGTAGCCCAGTGTGAAGGTGAAAAGAAGGAAGGAAGGAAGGAAGGAAGGAAGAAAGAAAGAAAATCCCCTGTTTTAAAAAAGGAAAGAAGCCATGCCTATAATCCCAGCACTTGGGAGGCTAAGGCAGGAGGGTCATTTTGAGTTGTAACCTGGGCTACAAAGTGAGCTCAAGGTCAGCCTGAACTGCATAGCGAGACCTGTATCAAAAAAGATCAAAACAAAAACCCTAAAAACTAAGATGAGCTCACATCTTGAGTTGAGTCCACCTTAGAGTACAGCACTGTGAACTGTAAATAAAAACACACGGGTGAACTAAAGCAGGCCTTGGTTTTTAACACATCATGCAGTTCGTTTCTTAAATTATAACCAGTTTGTTTCTGGTGTGGAGTTTGAAACCATGGCCTTGCTGAGTTCTATCCTAGCCCTTTTCTCTCTCTCTTTTTTTTTGTACCAGAATCAAACTTGGGACCTTACACTTGGCCCTGCTGCTGAGCTCTCTTCCCAGCTCCTCCTTTTGAATTTTGGAGATAGGATCTTTTCAGTTGCCCAGGCTGGGCTCACACATGTGATCCTCCAGGGCTTATGGGGCAGAATCACTGCTCCTGGAATTCATGGACTTTTCATTTCATTTACATCTGCAAGTGTTGCAGCATACGTGTATCGGCTGGATGTAATATGTGTTCTGCGCTGTGTGGTCAGAAAAATGTGAAAAGCAGCAGTCTAGCTGGGCACAGTGGCTCACGCCTGTAAACCTAGCACTTGGGAGGCTGAAGCAGGAGGATTGCTGTGAGTTGTAGCCCAGTCTGAAATACCCTGTCTCAAAACAAGCAAAAAGAAAAGCAGCACTATTAACAGTAGACATAATTACAGAAACTATTATAGGTAAAATGTAAAATTTAGAAAAATTTCAACCATGGATTTCCAGGAGGGCAAATTGCAGAGACATTAGTAACATAATGCTGGGGTCGGGGAGATAGCTCAGTAGAATAAGCACTTGTCTTGCAAACGCAAGGGCCTGAGTTCAATCCCTGGTTCCGCAAAAATAAATAAAATAATAACAGTAACATAATGCTGCTTTTCTCTTTGTTTCCCATTTTCCTCTTTCTGTACTGAAGCAACTGGAAGCCATTTGTGTCAGGGTGGCATCTGGCGACACAAAAGGACAGGAGAAGCCAGCACTCCTGCTGGCCACCATCCCAGCCCAGCCAGCAGGACAGAACCTCCTGCCCGGGAGCCAGCCCAGCCCGGTGTGGTTCGGGGTGCAGCCTGTGGCTCCTCAGGGACCTGTGCCCACCAAGAGGGTGAAGGCTGCGCCTGCCCTGTGTGGCCAGGACCCCACGCCGATCCCTCCTACAGCCTCAGACCTACCCATGGTGACACCTGCTGCACCAGGTTCCGCACATTTATTTCCATCTGGCTTGAGAGTGAGGCCTGCTGAGAAGTTCAAAAAGACCCTGAAGGTGAAAACACGTTCCGGACGGATATCCCGGCCTCCCAAGCACAAGGCCAAGGATTACAAATTCATCAGGACGGAGGACCTGGCGGCTGGGCGGCTGTCGGACTCAGATGACTACTCGGACCTGAGTGCAGGGGACGAAGAAGAGCGGCAGGACCTGCGGGTGTTGTTCGCTGAGGCCAGTTGTGCTCTGCAGCCTAGGGCCTTCCGCTGCCAGGCCTGCGACAAGGCCTATATTGGGCAGGGTGGGCTGGCCCGGCACTGGAGGCTGAACCCAGGCCACAGCTGGCAGCAGCCCGAGAAGGGGTACACAGAGGCCAGCCCCAGAGGCCTGGCCAGGCTGAAGCAGAGCACACCCGAGTCGTGCATACCCAAGCCGTGCACACTGGCTGCATTCCGCCAGCATGGGGCAGAGGCAGCACAGGGCAGCCCACAGGTAACACTTCTGTCTGGTGAGCATGCCCTGTCCTTCATGCTCCTATCCCTAAGCGAACCCAAGGGGGTGTGGGGCCCATCATGTCAGGGCCCAGGGCTACACAGCGGGAGATAGGTGTCCTCTGCCCCAGCCTCTGTGGGTGGCACAAGAGACACACAGATCTAAAGATCTGGTTGGAATGGCTCAGGGAGTGGCACTCCTGGCTGATGCAGTGTCGCAGGACTGGGGTACCCTGTTGTCACAGGGCAGCAGCCCGCAGGAGGGCTCCTGGGTCCACGTAGCATCTGATGCTGCACTCAGTGTGCTCCCTGCCTGTTCAGCCTCCTCTAGGCTCCCAGTACCATGGTCCCTGGTCGCTGTGTTGCATCACCATGGCAACGGTTTGCCCATTTTCTTTTTTTTAATTTTATTTTATTTCTTTGTTTTTGCTTGTTGTGTTTGTTTGTTTGTTTATTTATTTATTTATTTTGTGGCTGGCTCAGCCTGCCCTGGTGGTGGCACTGGCGCAGCATGTGGTGCCAGGGATCGAACTGCAGTCCCCGCAGTTGCCTGAGCCCTCCTAAGTAGGCGCTTTAGACCACTGAACCATCTCGCCGGCCCCCCATTTTCTTTTAAATGATTAAAAGATGTCATATAGGAGTAGTGGTGCACACCTGGCATCCCAGCACTTGGGAGACTGAGGCAGGAGGGTCACTTTGAGTTTGAGGCCAGCTTGTAGTGGAGTTCAAGGGCAGCCTGAACTACATAGCAAGACCTCATCTCAAAAAAAAAAAAAAAAAAGGTTTTCATTGTTGCTGTTTTGTTGTTTGTTTGCTTTTGAGAGAGGCTTGCTATGCAGTGCAGGCTGAGTCTTGAACTCACTAGGTAATCCAGGCTGGCGCCAAACTCTGGCAGTCCCCCTGCCTCCACCTCCAGTGTGGGACTGGAGGTGCGCTCTGCTACACTCGAGGCTAGGTTGATTTTTAAGATGATGGTCACATCAGAGGAATTCTTTTTTTTTTTTCTTCTTGAGACAGAGTCTCGCTATGCAGTTCAGGCTGGCCTTGAGCTCACTTTTGTAGCCCAGGCTGGTCTCGAACTCACACTAATCCTCCTGCCTCAGCCTCTCAAGTGCTAGAATTACAGGTGTGCACCACCACACCCAGAAGAACTCTTATTTCATTTTGATCAGCACCCTGGGGTGACAGTTTGCAGGTGAGACTGTCTGGCTGGGTAATAATCACCTGTTGTCCAGAGGGGAACTCCTGGGAAAGTCCAACGTGCACTGATTGTAGTCAAGAGTCTTGATGGAAGAAGAAATAATTGGTCAGGTGTGGTGGTGCATACCTGTGATTTCAGCTCTTTAGAGGCTGAGGCGGGAGGATCAAAGGTTTGAGGCCAAACTGGGCAACTTAGTGAGACCCTGCCTCAAACTAAAAATTAAAAAAGTATTGAGGATGCAGCTCAGTAATAGAGTGTTTGGGTCAGTTGTCATTATGGCTAAACCAGAAAAAGCAAGTTCTTGCCTTAATGTAGTTTTTTTTTTTTTTTTTTTTTTTTAACTTTATTTATGTTATGGCCGGCTCAGCCTGCCCTAGGGGTGGGGCTGGTGCAGCATGTGGTGCCAGGGATTAAACCCTGGTCCCTGAGGTTGCCTAAGCTTGCCTAAGCAGGTGCTTTAGACTGCTGAGCCATCTCACTGGTCCGCCTTAATGTATTTCTGCATTAAAGCTTTTCTGGTAGTGTATAGAGCATGATTGTTTTTGTTGTTGTTGTTGTTTTATTTGTGTGTAAAACTTCAACAGTGTATAGAAGGTGAAGAGGCGATGGTGCTGGAGCCAGAGTTGAGTGCAGCTGTCAATCCACGGAGCGGGGCGGCCCAGCCACGCGCCTGCAGCAGAGCCCAGCTCCAGGAGGTGCGTGGCTCTCACACTTGTGGCAGTTACACTGTGGGCTTCTCTGGCATGGTATGTGGCAATTCACTGTTAGCTCTCTGAATTTTAAACAAGCTGCCAGACTCCTGGGCATGATGGTGCACACCTGCCATCCCAGCACTCCGGAGGCTGAGGCAGGATGATTTCGGTGAGTTCAAGGCCAGCCTGGACTACACAGTACTATGTGGTAGAAATTGTACGTTTACCTGTTTAACATGACCATAGGGCCTCCCCTGTGGCTCCAGGAGTGCCTGTGTGTTTGGGATAGTTAGGAGTTGTGTTTGGAAAACAGAAAGTGCTTTCCTCCTTTTCTGTAAAAAGCTTCAAGTTTTACAAAGCATTATTTTAGGTTTTCAACCATTGTATTTCAACTCCAATGTCTTTAAAAAAAAAACTGTATTTGTTACATTTAACTGGATTCTTAGTATGGTGGTGCACACCTGTAATCCCAGCATTCAGGAGGCTGAGGCAGGAGGATCACCTTGAGTTTGAGGCCAACCTGGGCTGCACAGTGAGACCATAAAAGATTTTTTAAAAGCCATCAAAACTGGATTGACAGGGAAGAGTGGAACCTTAAGTATATTCAAACCGTCTGGCTAGAATCTATTTGCCTGGTCACAGCCAGGTAGTTATCTTTTCTTTTCCTTGCAGTGTGTATGTGTGGGGAGCCCAGGGCCTTGTGCATGCCCCTGTTCTTCCAGGTGGATCTTGGAGAGAAGCACAGAGGGAGTGAGGAGGACATGTCGGCAATAGCTGGCTGGAGTGGTGGGCGAGGGCGGGCAGAGCAAGTGGGCTTTGAGGGGAAGTGGTTTCCAGAGAGTCCCTCCAGCCCAGGCAGTGCTGCCCCTTCCACCAGCAGGGGAGCCCGGGGACTCAGCTTAGTCCTGGTTGCAGGGGGCGTTCTTGGGGACTCGATTGCAGCAGTGGGTGATGGGCAGTGGATGTTGAAGACAGCAGCAGGTGGATGAGGCCAAGGTCTGCTGCCAGCCGGAGCAGTAGCCAGGCTTCCTTCTGTCTGGCCTGTAGAAGTCAAGTTCCTGGACCACTGAGCACTCTGAACCTGATTCTCAGGAACAAATTCTCTCTTCTGGCACCATTCTGCAACTTGGTGTGGCTGTTGCTGCCATTCTGTAGCATGGCACTCTGCAGCTTTCTCCTCAAGGCAAAGTCCTTTACCCTTGCAGATCTGAGGCTGCAAAGGGCAGGGACCTGCCGACTCCTCTGATGCCCTCAGGCTATCTTTTCTATTTTCTTGTTTCTTCTCAGTAATGGCAATCCTCTCAGCTCTATCTTTCCAAGCCACAGGTGCTTCTTTTTTGCCAAACTTACAACATTTTAAATCATCATGCTTGGCTCTTTGCTCTTGGCTCTCAACATAAATCAAACTCAAACCCCCCAACAATAGCCATGCCACTGCCTCAATATTTGGCTGCTTTGAAATTTATTTTGCCACATTAAACAGTCCAATCTGTTTAATCTCAGTCTCAGGCAGTCTCTGGACACAAACAAAATGCAGACAAACTTGCTGCCAAGCCATAACATACATTGTCTGGAGCCTAACAACCAACGCAGTTCTTCTTTCCAGAAGAATCTTCCCCGGCCTGGTCTTTACAGGCAGAGTTTCTGTCAGCCTTCTGGTCTTCTGAGCTCTGACCAGAATCTCCCCTACAGAACAGCCAAAAGTGTTCCAGCACTTCTCTTGTAGGCAACATCTCCAGACATTTCCCACCTCTTCCCATAAGCCATTCCCAAAAGCTTGCCATCCACATGGCCAGGTTTAGCCACAGCAATGGTGCCACTTCTCTGGTACCAAATTCTGTCTCAGTTACTTTTCTCTTGTTGCTGAGACAAATACCCAACAGTCAAAATTAAGGAACAAAAATTTATTTAGCTCACAGTTACTGAAGGTTTCATTATATACTTGGCTGGCTCCAAAGCAGAGTGGCATGTGGCAGAGGGCAGCAATATATGGTAGCAGAACACAGCAAAACAGCAAGAGCAAATGGAGGAGTAGCAGCAACAGTGACAACAGAGGTCAAGTCTGTTCCCCTTACATTGCATTCAGGCTATCTGTCCCAGGCTGGGTTTAAAATTTACACCCATAATTCCAGTAGCATTTACATCACTAATCCCAGCAGGACTCACACCCATCATCCCAGCACTGGCTCAGGAATTGATTGCAAAGTCTAGAAGTCTGCCCCATATGGCCTTGGTTTTAGGCGCTTGTAGCCTGCAGGAGTACTGAGGCTAAAAAGGCTTCCACCTAGGTTTCAGAGGGCTGGGAGGCCAGGCAGTGTGCCCCTTGGAGGGCAGTGTGTAAAGCTGTGAGTGAGAAGACAATTCAGCGGAAGCCCCGGAAGTCTGGAAAAGCCAGACATGTGGGTCATCTAAAAGATGCCGTAAGAAGAGTGAAGTAAGCCTGAGAGAGAAGCCATGGGAGCTGCCACCAAGAGTGCCAAAGAGGTGGAGCCACGTGGAGCTCACAGTTTGCCACAGATTACTTTGGGACTTCCACATGGAACTATGGGACTTAATGTTTGCCCTTCTGGATTCTGGACTTGCTTTGGTCCCAGTGCTTGGTATCCTTCTGTGTGTACCTTTTGGAATGGTTATGTTTATCTTGTGCCTTTGAATGTCAGAAGTATTTAACTTTTCATTTTTGTAGGGATCACAACTAAATTTGTCTTAGATCTTGGAAGAGACTTGGGGCTTAGACTTTTCAGCAATGCTAAAGCTGTTGGGATTTTGGCAATTCTTAGAGATGAAGTAAAATGTCTTTTGTATAAAGGGATGTGCATGAGACTTTGGGGGTCCAGGGGTAGAATGTTATGGTTTGTGTCTAGTTGTCCCCCCAAAGGCTCGTGAAGTTATGGGGCAGACTTCTCGAGTTTGTGATCAATTCCTGAGCCAGTGCTGGGATTATGGGTGTGAGTGCTATACCCAGTCTGGGGCAGGTAGCCTGAGTGCAACATAAGGGAAAACACTTGCTCTCTGGAGCTGTTGTTGCCACTCCTCTGCCCATTTGCTCTTGCTGTCTTGCTGTATTCCAGTACCATAAACCGCACCACCCCTCTGCCCTGTGCCACTCTGCCTTGGAGCCAGCTAAGTATGGACTGAAACCTCCACTAACTGTGAGCTGAATAAACCTCTCCTTCCTTAAAAAAAAGAAAACAGCACCAGGGTTTTGCACTTCCTGCCCTGCAGCTCAGCCGCCCCATTTGTGAGGCCTCTGCACCAAACTCCAGGCCGACCTGGATCGTGGACTGTGTTAATATTATCCCTTAGTTACTGTGATAAGGCCCACAGTCTCCAGAGGAGTGTGTGGTGAAGGCTTAAATAAATGAGTCACGTGGTATGATTTTGATCCAGGAGGATCAAAACCCTCTAGCAGAATTCTGAGATTCTCTGGGGGCTAAGATGAAGACCTTATTTATTTAGTTATCACAAGGGAGGGAAATATTGAAGAAAGGTGAGAACTGTTTGAGGACTTCTCCAAGTGAGACATGTTAATTTGGGAGAACTATGTTATTTCCAGGAAGGTCTCCACACACAGTGAGATTCCTGCAGCTACAATCTTTACTTAGTGAATGGAGGTTGGAGCCAGGTATCCTCAGCCGTGGCCTTGTCTTATCCTTTGAAGTGTCATGGCTTCACCTGCCATTCCAGGTCTCAGTAGGACCAGGGACTCGCAGAGGGTCACTTACGATGAGTCCACTGTCCACCTCCAGACAAGGAGCCTCAGACAGAAACATGGAAAGATGATTGGTTAGTAAGTCCTCAGAGCTGCTGTGTAGTGGTCTCCATCAATGGATCTCACAGCAGTCACTGTCTCTGCCTGGCTGAGAGGGACAGCTGCCATAGGGTGGTCTGGAATTGGGACCCAGGGTGTGACTGGAAGGGGCACTGGGTACCTGAGAGCCAAGGACAGCCACTCTGTACCCTGACAGATGGTCACAGCCGCTGCCTGCCCACCAGAGGTGGAGCACACTGTCCACGTGCCGAGGATTTTCCTGGAAGTGCGTGTGAACTCACAGATTTGCTGGTGCCCGTTACTATCAACCACCTCAGGCACCACGGTGCAGTGTGCACAGGTGGACAGCCCTGCTCTCCCAAGCCAGGTCTCGTAACCTCCCTGTTCCTACCACAGGGCAGCGACCCTCTGGAGGAGCTCTGCTCATTATTCTAGAACTCTCCACTCTCCTGGGCTTCCAGGAGCACCCCTCCCCCCATCTCTTGTAAAGGGCTCTCCTCTATGGGGTGCAGCTGGCCTTGAACTCACTACATAGCTCTTCAACCCCTGGTACCACATGCTCCGCCCCCGTGCATGCTGAGCCAGCCACCGAAACTGGGCATGGTGGTGCATACCTGTAATCCCAGTGCTGAGGAGGGTGAAAACAGGAGGATCACTATGCGTCTGAGCTGTGCAGTGAACCCTGTACCAAATACATTTTTAAAACATTTTAAAAAGATATACACAATGATCACATTCATCATAGAAAATTTGTACCTGTACATACTTTATTCTCTTTTCCTATTCTCCTCCCCTTCCTTCAACCTTCCTTTCCCTCATTTACCCCTTTGTTTCTATTTTTCCTTCTATTTTATTTTTCTTGTCCCTCTCCCCCCGCCTTGTTCCCTTCCCATCTGTACATTTCCTTCCCACTTCCCAGCATCTGCTCCACATTTTAGTCCACCCTGCCGACCTGTGTGTCGGATGCAGCTACCTCTGTCTGCTTCCCTTGCCCCTCCTGTGCCTCTGCTGCTCAGCCCTTGCTCCCGCCCATCCCATCACCAGCTGGGGCCTCATCCTCGCCTGCACTCTCTGTTGTGCCAAACGCAGGGTGTGCAGCCCTGGCTGTCCCTGTATCCCAACTAGGGAGGTGCCACCTGGCACTTCCAGAAGGCAACCAGGCCTGCCTTCCATCTCTGCTCTGCACCTGAGCCTTGCGCAGACCACTCCTGCCTCAGCATCTCCATCCTATGGCATGTGCTCCTGCAGGGAGCACTTGCATTTCTTCTGGCCATGTTCTCTGTGTGGGCCTAGTACCCCATCTGGGACTCAGCACTGACTGAGACCTGGAATTGACCATAGTGTAGTTGTTTGTTCATGGGTAAACAAGTAAGGTCCTTAAGAAAGCAGAATGTTAGCTGGGCAGGGTGACAACACTGTTGTGATCCCAGCTCTTAGGAGGCTGAGGCAGGATCACAAAGAGTTCGAGGCCAGCCTGGGCTACACAGTGACTTCTAGATCAGCCTGAACTGCACAGTGAGATCCTGCGGTTTGGCCTGGCTTGGCTTGGCTTGGAGACGAGTCACTGAGTTTGGGGGAACCTTGTCTTGTGTTCTGAAGGTGGTGAATGCTTTCTTTGGCAGTCGCTTCAGCAGTGTGCTCCGGAGGACCTGGTGGAGCTGGCACTGCCCCGGCTGGCACAGGTGGCCACTGTGTATGAGTTTCTCCTGGCAAAGGTGAGTCTTCAGTGTACCTGCTCTCATAGGACAGAGCCCACAGCAGGGCGAGGGCACTGTTGGGGTGCCAGGCCTGTACATGCCTCTGGGACCATCCCATCCCAGGCTGCACCCGGCCCCCTGCCACCTGGGGCAGCATGGTGGCTTACCTGGCTGGACGTTTCCCTGTCAGTTGCACCCAGCATTGCCCAAGGCCAGGCCAGGCCCGTGGCTGCTGGGACCTGTGTTCCTTGCTCCTTTGCCCGGATGTCCTGTGTCACTGCTGCAGGTGTGAATTCTCCTCGCTTCCTGTCCTCACAAAGGCCAAGGACGGTGGCACTGCACAACCCTGCTTCTGGGCCGTGTACAGAGAGTTCGAAGAGCTACACTGCAGGGTCAGGAGCATGTATCAGGAGCACCTCAGCCGTGCCAGCCCAGCTTCTGGGGAGCTCCTGGAAGTCAGCAACCCTCAGGTGACACTGGCTGGAGAAGAGGTGCTGTGAGTGAGCTGGGAGGCGAGAAGGGGGCACTTCAAAGTGATGCTTTGCAGTCACTGCTATGTTTTTCCATTGAAGTAATATTTTGGTTTCCTTAATATAAAAATGCTAAGTGACCTCAAAACTACAAAATGTGGATTTGTGTTTAACAGAAAATGAAGACCCTGTTATGGTTCCCTCTGTGCCAGGGGCTGAGACTGTTACACTTGGGGGTGGGTGCACAGCCAGCAGGTGTCACCTGTGGGGTTTTGCTGTTGATGCTGAGGCTGCTTTTCTTGTCCTTTTCTGGCCCATGTGCTGAGCTCCATGTCCAACATTTTATTTATTTAGAGAAGGGTCTTGGTAAGTTGCTAAATTGCCCAGACCAGGCCCAGGCTTTGTTATTGTTTGTTTTTTGAGATAGATCTCACAAGGTAGTCCAGGCTGGCCTTGAACTCATGGCTGTCCCCAGCCTCAGCTCAAGCCTTCTGTATGCTGGGGTGGCAGGCATGCGCCATCACACTGGGCCAAGAAGTTCATGTCTCCCTCCCCTTTCTCTTCAGGTTGCTGAGTCCTTAGGAATCATGGGATTTCTGAGGAAGGCAGAAGCACACCCAGACTGCACTGCAGCCCAGTGCCACAGTCCAGAGAGGGCTGGGCTGAGGTCTGAGGAAGCCTGCGGTTGGCAGGGGCCGTGTGAGGTGGGCACAGCAGTGTGGGGCACGTTTCTGGGTATCTGGCAGCTTTGGGTTAGCAGTTTGGGGTCTGGTTCCCCAAGGTCTCCTGGGGGCATAGGAGCCAGGCTGTGGTAGGTCTGGTCTTAGCAGCCATCTCTCCATAGGCTGCAGAGCAAGTGCCCCCAGGGTGGAGGCCCCAACAAGCAGCTCTGCCCATAGGTTGCCCGGAGCACCCTGCTGCCCACAGCGGAAACCAGGAGATTCTCGTGCTGTCTACACCCACTGCAGGCCTGGGTAAGGTGGTGCAGATTGCCCCAGGCTGCTGCCCCACAGAGTAGTGAGCCCCCTTCAGGGTTTTGGGGTTCCCTTAATGAGGGAGGGGCCACCTAAGAGCCCCCATGGGGGGCAGAGATGACCCTAAGGAAATGGGAGTCCGTGACATGGCTTTCACAAGACCTGGCTCTGACAGCCAAGAGTCAGATGGAAAACAAGACACTTCCTGCCGCTTCCCCTGGCCAATAGCCCCTGTCCCCAAGTCCTGGGCACATCCAGCTCCTGCTGTGGCCTCCAAGCCTTTGTGGCCTTGTCAGGGCCCCAGTCCCTTTCCAGGGTCAAAGTCTCGGAGTGATGTGGAAGGCAGGCAGGACATATTTCTAAGACAAAACTCTGCCTTTGTGCATAGATGCAAGCCAATTTGGACCAGCTCGGTGCGAGCTGATGAGTTGGCTGTGATGCGCAACATAGATGCTCACTTGGTTCTCTGGTCTGTTTAGGGTTCATCCCTCTGGCAAGTGAGACCACTCTTCCCCCTTCTGAAGGCAGCCGGGGGCTGGCGGTTTCCAGTGGTGACGCAAGTGTGTCACCTGCAGGCTGGCAGTATAAGGCATCTGCTGACTCTGAAGCCAGGCCTACATCTGCAGGCCCTGTTGCCCTGGTTGGGGACTGTCATGGAGCAGCTCTTGGTGCCCAGCTAGTCGAGCCCCAAGAGAATGTTCCAGATGCCAGGGCCACCCTAGGGAACCCAGGAGTCCTCAGTACCCTGTCACTGGTGGCGGAGGCTTCAGGTACAGAGCCAGGGGATCCAGCTGCCAGGCCCATGGCCCCCTTGCCGGAGCAGCTCCTGCCCACAGATGCCATGCCAATGGGCTGTGCTCAAAGGACTAGCCCAGACAAGTCGCCACTGACGATAGGAAGCCATGCCAGTGACCTGAAGCGGCTCCTCCAAGGGATGGACATGGATGTTGGCCTCGGAGACCTGGAATGTGTGGCTGCAGGGGACACTGTGACTTCTGAAATTGCAAGTGGGTACCCAGAGGTGTTACCTCAGGGCAAGGAGCAGATCTTCATTCAGGCTGCCAGTGGGGTCCTCCTGTCCCACGCAGGGACGACTGTGTCCCAAGGGGACATTGTTCTGGTGACTGGTACAGAAGGCCCTGGCCTGCACGTCGGGGGCCTGGAAGGTGTTCCCCTGGCAACGGGCCCAGCCCTCACCGTGCCGGCAGAGCCCCCACAGTGATCAGTCAGAGGCATGGCTGTCTGTCTCACCTGGAGTCTGCGGTGGGCAGTGGCCTTTTTCCCATGAGCCTTGACATGGATGAGCCTCATGTTTGTAACTATGATGCCTGTCACGCCCGCCCCACTGTCCCTGGCACTGTACAGCACTATGGATGGGAGTCAGGCCTTGGTGCAGAGATAAAATCTCCAGACCTTTTAATTTTTAATTTGCTTTTTGAGACAGCCTCCTTATGTACCCTAGGCTGGCCTTTCTGAGCACAGGGCTGAGCTCACAGGAGGGAGGAAACAGGCTGGGGCTGCACCCAGGGGCACTGGAAGTCCAAGGCGGCAAAGGAAGCCTGCCCAGAACAACCCATCCGCGCACAAATGCCCTGGGCATTTCCTTATCTGTGAAAGGGGAAAGAAGGGCGCCATGAGTTCTCCTTTGTTGATGAATTAAGTCCAATCTCTCTGGATGAGCTGGGTGTGGTCACGTACACCTGGCCTCCCCACTATTCAGGAGGCTAAAGCAGGAGGATTACATGTCCCTGGCCAGCCTGGGAGACTGAGGAGACTGACACACAGAGCAAAGGCCTGTGGATGTAAGCGGGAGGGTCTGAGTTCAACTCCTGTGCCACCAAGGAGGTCTCAATAAACTTAGCTGAGTAGCATGTTCATGCAAGAACTCCCTCGCAAGGGGTTGAGGCTGGAGCTTAGTGCGGAGCATTTGCTTAGAGTGCCCACAGGCCTGTTTCCACCCAGAGTCCCCCTAGAAGTGTTTATTTAGTGTTACAGAGTTGTACAGAATGTGAGCCATGGGGAACTCTGTGGGAACCCATGCTCCTCACTGGCCTGTTGCCCCCTCAGTCTGCACACTGCGGTGATTGGGGAGGTGATTTGCATTTCCATGCTGCCAGACTGTACTGGACTTCACATGTGATGCATTCTCATAAAGAACTGATACATAGGGCCGGCAGTATAGCTCAGTGGACTAAACACTTGCTTAGGGAAGCACAGGGACCAGGGTTCGGTTCCTGGCCCCGCCTGCCGCGCTGGCCTGGCTCTCGAGTACGCTGAGCCAGCAATGGAGTCTGGGCACGGTGGTGCGCGCCTGTAATCCCAGCCCTTGGGAGGCAGGAAACAGGAGGATCACTATGAGTTCAAGCTGTATAGTGAGACCCTGTAGGGAAAAAAAAAAAAAGAACTGATACATTCTCATAAAGATTTACAGGGCTGGCCAGATAACTCAGCAGATTAAAGCACCTGCTTAGGCAGATGCAGGGACCAGGGTTCAATTCCCGGTGTGCTGTGCTGGCCCTGCCCCCAGGGCATGCTGAGCTGGTGACAGACTGGGGGTGGTGGCAGGCAGCTGTAATCCCAGCACTTGGGAGGCTGAAAACTGGGGGATCACCATGAGTCCAATCTGTGTAATGAGACCCTATACTAAATACATTAAACACACACACACACACACACACATACACACAAACCCAAAGATTTAAATACAGGTAGGGATACAGTGGAGCTGTGAAGGGATGGGTTTCCACACAAGGGTACACGTGGCGACATGAGTGGCGACATGAGCGGGATTCTCCCATCATCCTGCCTGAGCACAGTTCTTCCCAAGAGGGGCTCCCAGCTGGCAGCTCCCAGCAGGTGTCATGACACAAGCAGAGGCTGCAGGGGGTCAGGGTGCCTGAGGTGGTCTGAACCAAGTCACAGTGCGCGGTGGCCCGTCTCCAGCAGCATGCTCTCCAGCAGCAGCCTGCTGTCCCGCTCCACGTAGGGCTGGTGCAGCCACATGGACAGGTAGCTGAGGATCAGGTCTCGGTCCGAGGCGTGGGCCAGCTCGGCACCAACCGTGCGCTTTAGGAGCAGCTCCCGGCTGTACATGTCGGAGAGCTTGTGTGAAATCTCATCTGAAACATGCATGGGTGACAGGAACTCACTAGAAGGGTAGGAACTCACTAGAAGGGTAGGTTGGCCTTGAACTCCTGCCGAGGAGTTTAGGATTATAGGCATGCACCACCACACCTGGCTCCAGCCCACGCTGGCCTCTGAGTGCTGAGATTACAGGCATGTGCCATCATGCCTGGCAGAAATGCTTAAGTAGCCTCTCTCCTTTCCCAAGCCCCATCTAAACAATAGTAAATACTCTTCTAACTTCCCTCCCCCAAACATCAGCTCTTAAGAGCTACTTACAAAAGTGGGCTGTGGGCCAGGTGTGGAACAGAGGGGGCCGCCTGCTCTCCTCCCTGTAGTGGTAATTTTCTAGTTCACAGATTCCTTTGGTGGTTGAAGACAGCTTCTCCATTTTCACCTGTATTTTGGTCTGAAAAGATATTAATTTGAATGTAAGAGTATTATTTGAAATCTCCAGTCTCAGATTCAGTTACTTCAAGATTTCAAAGCTAAGGAGTCTGTGGCTGCTAGGTTAAAACTGCAAAGCAGAACCACTGCCTCTGCAGACAGCAAGTGTCCGGGCAAGGGGAGGGAGCTGGACAGGTGCGGAATTTCAGCCTTTGATGGCTCTGGTCCTGAGCCTGGGCTCTGGGTGCTGAGGAAGAGAACCTGCTGAGCCCCCCCCCACCTCCCCCACCCCCGTCCCGCTTCCAAGCTGCCTCACATTTTAGCTTCTGAAGCCTCTGCTCTGTGACCCTGGGAGCGAGGGTGGCCTAGACAAGCCCAGGGCAGAGGGAGGAAGCAACCAGGAGAGTGATCTGTGGGACGACCATGCCTGGTGGTGTATGCTTGGAACCCCAGCACAATGGGAGGCTGAGGCAGGGGGATCACTGTGAGTTCAAAGCCTGCCCGGCCTACACAGTGAGACCCTGTCCTTAATCCCCTATCACCACCAAAAAGGGGAAAGTAAAACAGGTTTGTGGGGTACAGAGCCCAACAGATGCCGAGGGAGGCAATAGTTGAAATGGTGCCGAATGCACTGATAGTTAAGCAAACCTCAGGCAAGTCCCTGGCACCTGATGACAGTACCACAAGTGGCAGAGTCTCTAGGCCTTACCAGACCCTCTAAAGTGGCCTGCAGCTCCTCGCACAGCGTCTCGAGCCCCTTGTCATAGTCCGGGTGCATCTTTTCTTCATCGTCATCAGACATTGGGCTACTGCTCTCCGGTCCTGCCCTGTCTTTACTCCTGGACAATGCAGAGGACAGTGGAGACAGACTGTCCGCTGAGCTCTGCTCGTCTCCTTAAGGTAAACCCTAGAGCACTCAGCTACACCCACACAAGCATGCCAGGCTTCTGGCATGGACCCTGCATACAGCACAAGCTTAACTATTATTCACATACACCATCAGTGTGTCCACTGGTCACATGGCACTGTGGATTTTTCCGTTTTTTGAGTCCAGGTTTCACTGTGCAGTTAAGGCTGGCCTTAAACTTGGGGCAATCTTCCTGCATCAGCCTCCAGAGGGTACAGTGGACTAAACACAGGGCTTTAAACATGCCAGCAAGTGCTTGACACTGAGCCACACCCCCATGCTAGTCTTTCAAGCTTGTACTAGAATGAGGTGAACGTAGTCATCTAGCACCCGTGGCATAAGGCTGGTGCTGACTAGACGGAGAGGAGTATGAGATGCTCAGCTCCTCAGGCAGGTTCCACTCTGTGAATGCTCTGAAGCCCAAAGATAAAAGCCCTTGCCAAGGCCTGGAGGCTGGAAGCTGTAAGAGGCGGGGCCTAGGAAGGTCCTGCCCAGTGTGGGTGTGGGCCCAGGGCTCTCCTGCCAGTAGTTCTGGCAAGGAGGTGACTGCAGTGAGGTTGTGGACTGAACCCTCTAAGAGCAGGGGCCATAACAACCCTTTCCTCTTTTACAGTTGATCTGTGGCAGGTATGGGTAACAGTAACAGAAAGCTAACATGCCCTTCACCTAAATTAATCTAGTGGGGTCACAATACATAAGAAACATATTAAATATGAAAATGAGCTGGCCTAATAGCTCAGAGGATTAAAGTGCCTGCAAGCAGGCTCAGGGGCTTGGTGTGCTAGCTCTGCCTCTGGGGCACACTGAGACAGCAACTGAGAGTGGGTGTGGTGGTGTGCACCTGTAACCCCAGCTCTTGGGAGGCTATAAATAGGTGGACCACTATGAGTCCAATCTAATAGTGAGACCCTGAACTCCCTGGAGACCCTTCCCTAAAATACGGAAAAAAAAAAAAAAAAAAAAAAAAAAAAAAAAAAAAAAAAAAAAAAAAAAAAAAAAAAAAAAAAAAAAAAAAAAAAAAAAAAGAAAGAAAGAAACAAAAAACAACAGTAGAGCTGGTCATGGTGGCACACACCTGTAGTCCTAGCACTTGGGGGATGGAGGCAGGACTGCTGTGAGAGCCAGGCTAGACTGTCTACAAAATGAGTTCAAAACCAGCTTGAACTGCATAGTGAGATCCTGTCTCAAAAAGACACAAAAGCAAAAACAACAAAAAGAACTAGGAATGGCGAGGGAGGCCGAGGCAGGAGGACAGATTCACACGTTAAAAAAAAAAAAAAAAAAAAGGAGGGGTGAAGAAATAGAAATGTTTATAACCTCAGCACTTGAGAGGTTGAGGCAGGAGTATCGCTATCAGTTCAAGGCCAGGCTGGATTACTTTGTGAGTTCAAGGCTGGCCTGGACTATACAACAGATCCTGTCTAAAGCAAAAACACCAAAAAAGAAGAAAATAGAAAATATCAGAAGACACTTCAGCCATTTCTGAGCTTGCTGAGCAGGATGTGTCCAACAGGCAGAGACACCTGAGAACACTGGAGAGGCCACGGATGAGGCGAAGGATTTGGCTGCGGCAGACTGGCAAGCTGGAGGGTTTGTGACCCAAGCCAGAGTCAATGTGGCTTCAAGAAGTTTATACACACGAGCACACACAGGAAAATGCAAAGGTAACAAGGCGAGGCTGCACTCAGACCAGACAACTGCTAACAGCACCTTAATTCCTTTGTCTTTATTAAGAAAGTGATGTGGATGCTGTGGTACACACACATCTGTATTCTAAAGTACTTGGGAAGCTGAGGCAGGAGATCACATGAGCCCAGGAGTTCACCACTAGCCTGGGCAATAAGAATGAGACTTAGTTTCAAAAAGCAAAATAAAGGGCCAATGATATAGCTCATCGGCATAAGTGCCTGCCTGGCAAGCACAAGGTCTTGAGTTCAATCCTGGTACCCCTCAACAAAAAAAGCAAAATAAAATTTAAAAAAAAAAAAAATACTGTAACATGCAACAATAGGAACACAAAATCCCATCACCTGTTCCCCATTCCTCCTAGGAGATACCAGTGTCATGGTGGATCCTGTGTCCTTCCAATCTATTGTGTAACTACATACTGCTGTAACCGTGAATAACATGGAACATGATTTTGTATTTAAAATGTACACACACACAGGGCCACAGTAGAATAAGCTCAGTAGAATAAGCGTTTGCCTGGCAAGCACAAGTTCCTGAGTTCAATCCCTGGTACTGCAAATAAAATAAAATAAAATAAAATGTACACACACAGTTTATACTGCCATGTCATTTTACCCCTTTTTTGGCTTGCTATTTTACTTTTAAATTTATTAACATTGATAAATCCTCACTCTAAAAGCCTCCTACCAGACTTTAGCCCTGTCATAGAGAGGAAGACTCAGCAACTTACAGTAAGCTGATTTTCAGGTTGGCGATGCTGTTTGCAGTGGCGAAACCCACGTCAGTTAGGGCTTCCCACTTCAGGATTAGATTGTGCCAATCAGCCGCATTGTCCTTAATTTTTCTTGCACTGACAGATAAGACAGGCTTTCGGGGTGCCACAGCTCCAAGAGTCTTTGCTGATGGGCAGTAAGAGAAATAGGGTTATTATGGAGCACCCATCAGAGCCGGAGAGCAAACTGCCCTTTCAACAGGAAGTTGGACGTGTGGCATCAGCTGCATGCAGACTAGGAGGCCTGAGCCGGGGAGACAGCTTAGCAGCATGAGAACCTGTCCAGCAAACACAAGGTCCTGAGTACATGACTGCTACCAAAACAGAACAAAACAAAACACAGTGCAGACTAGGAGGCCTGGATGAAAGTGAAAGTTCCTGAAACTAGATAAAGACAATTTTAATAACTTGTCTTGCCTATTTTAATAAATAATAAATTTTTATTATTTTTTATTTTAAAGCAGGGCCTCAATATATTGGCCAGGCTGGCCTTGAACTCATGGTGATCCTCCTGCCTCGCCAGATACAGATAAATTCTTTTCCAGCTCAGTGACTCCACGAGTTTCAAGCACTTCCAAAGACTGGAAAGAAGATAAAGTAACTTTCCGCCAAAACTCCTCAGTAGCTCCCAGCTCCTCTCCTGCAGGACACTCCAGCCCTGACTCTGGCATTCTTGTCCACTGGCCAGTTCTGGGGACATATTTTCTGCTTTTGATTATTCGAGATAGGTCTCACTATGTAGTCCTGGCTAGCCTCAATCCTCCTGCCTCAGCCTCCCAAGTGCTGGAATGAAAAGCGTGAACCCTTGCGCCCTGCTCCAGTCGCAGCACTGAGACCTCAAATGACGGAGCTTTGCAACTCCTAAGCTCATCGTTTCAAGACACAGAGAATGAAGAATTGGTCTTGTTCAGGCTGTTGCTGCGGGCCGGGACTCAAAAGCTCCTTCGGGACCCTGGCTACCCCTCCGCCTCCAGTTCAGATGATCTTTTGGACCTTGCAAGGTGTGTGTGTGTGTGGGGGGGGGGTTGGACTCTATTGGGGATCCAAGACACCTTGTACTTCTGCTACCATGACACTCACCAGCTTTGTTTGCTTGTTGCTCTCCGCCGGCTGCTGGACTGTAGGTTGCATTAGGATAAAGACTATCTGCCTTGATTTCTCTCATGCTCCCTGCACCTACCAGGTGCTCAATACAACTTGTTCAACAGCATAATTGTTCTAACTGCGCTACAATCCTGCAGGGGCTTCTCTTCCCCAGGCGGGGGTTGAGGGTTCTAACTGCGCTACAATCCTGCAGGGGCTTCTCTTCCCCAGGCGGGGGTTGAGGGTGAGGGTGACATCTAACTCTTTGTCTACCTACCCCAAACTCAGCAACTATATAGGAACTGGAAACAGCTCTCGCTTCAAGAAGCTCCGAGGATAGCAGGGAGAGAGGAGCAATTGAAGTCATCCTGTGCTGCATGGCTGTTCCTGCTTGGGATCTCTGAGCAACTCTACGAGTCCGTTATATCAGGCGCTCAAGACGCTGCTCGGCACAAACCAACCTCAGCTGAGACAGTTTTCATTAGAAGAAAGCTCTGCCGCGGGCTATCCTGACCGAAGGAATTCAGACAAAGGTTCTTCTGGAGGGGCTGGACGAGCAAAGCTTGGCACCAACTGCTCCGTTGTGCTAATTTATAACGACAATTACAATCTGACGCCTGGCATAGTGACGCACATCTGTATTCCCAGAACTCGGACAAGCTGAGACAGAAGAATCAAAAACTCAAACCCAGACTGGGCGATTTAGTGACTCTGCAACTCCCAGTCTCAAATAGGAATTACAATTTGAGCATTAGATTACTGACATACTGCGTACACCACACAGACTGGCTCCCGGGCCGACAGCAGTCTGCGCAGGCCAGCGGACTGGGCTGGGCAGCGCTCAGGTCCAGCGGTAACGTCCTCAACCCGCGCGCCCCGGGAAGCCCAGCCCTCGCACGCACCTTCCATGCGGTCCGCGCGATCCCCGGAAGGAGACCTGAAGCTCCGCCCACGGCCGACGGAAGGGTGCGTCACGTCCGCCACGCCCCGGTAGCCGACGCTGGTGACTCGGCCGCTCTAGCCCGCCGTGGAGTCGGCTGCCGCTGGCCTCGCCGCCTCGTTGCCAGGGAACGGGCTCCCGGCTGCCCCAGCGGTCCCGCGTCCATCCCCGCCTCCCCCAGCGGGCTGGGCTGACCAGTCCGGAGGGGCTGCGCGGGAGGTGAGTGCAGCGTCGCCGGACCCCTCGCCGTCCCCGGCCACCCTGCCCTCGCCTCTGCGCCGGGGCTCCCGGGCTCCGCCGCCCCCGCCGTCGCCACCCGCCAGCAGCCACCGCCAGATGCCCCCGCCCCGGCCCTCTTCCAGTCCTCGCCCCTCCCAGCTCGCAGCCCTTCCGCTGGCCCCTAGCAGGCGACGGCGGTCCTGTCCCCATCTCCCGGGCTCCGTCCCTACCTCTGCCCGTCACAGGCCTGGACGCTGGTGGGTTTCCAGAAAGTGTCCTGAAGTGGGCAAGTGAGCGACCCCCGTCCTGTTGCAAGGCCAGGGATGCAGAAGGGGGAGCAAGGGTCGAAGATGGGGCGCCCTGGGTCACGGCCCGGCCACCGCTTCGCTGGGGAAGGTGGAGGGGACGCCAGGCGCTGCTCAGGCGCTGGCGGCGAAGCGGTCAGGGCAGTGGAGTTGTCGGGCGTCGCGGTCCTGAGGAGGGGTCGCCCGCCTGCGTGCCGTCGTCTCCCCCGGCCGCTGCGTGGTCCTCAGGCTTCTCATTTGATTTCTCCCTTCGCTTTCCTCTCTCCTCTGCTCTTTGTCCTTTCTCTTCCTCACTGCGATTCAGAATTCAGAATCTGGGACGGCAGCCTTTCCTGGTCTACTAGGGTGGTCAGTCGCACTTTGGGTGACGACCTCCCGGCAGCCAGGATCTTAGAAACTTCAAGCCAGGGACTTCTGGGAGATTCAAGCCCAGCGCCAGGAGTGGCGGAATCTGGGAACGAAGCCACTGGAGTCCCTTGTAGCCATTAAAGTCCTGGTCTTCCGAGCTGCAAGTCTCTCCCTCCCGCGCAGTTTTTCCTGAGTCCTCTTTTGCAGTGCATAATGTTTCCATTCCTGTGTAGAGCTGCTGCGTATACAAAATACATCTCCTTTTTCGACCGTCCGTCCGTCAGTCCGTCCGTCTGTCTGTCTTTTGTTGGTCTTTTGGAGACAGGGTCTCACTGTATAGTTCATGCTGGCCTTGAGCTTTGTAGCCAAGGCTGGACTCGAAGTCACAGTAACCCTGCTGCCTCAGCCTCCCGAGGGCTGGGATTACAGACCTGTGCCACCATGCCAGCTCCCTCCACCTCTTGATCGACTTCCCTTTTGACAAAGCTGTCCCCCAGCTTCTTGTTGGCTATGTTTTATTTTGCTCTTTGTTATATTTTGGATTTCTCCTATAAGAGAGACCATAAGGTATTTAAGACTGTGTGTCTGATTTATTTCACTTAACATAGTCTCAAGGTGTATCCATTTCCCTACAAATGATTTGGTTCTTTTTCTTATAAACTTTCTTTTTTTTTGCGGGACGGGAGTTGGAACTCTCGGCCTTGCACTTGCCAGGCAGGCACTTGTGCCACGGAGCTATCTCCCCAGCCCCTTAAACGTTTTTTTTTTTTTTTTTTTTTTTTTTAATGCTATGCCGTTGAGCTGTATGCCAGCTCCAGCTTTCTTTTTATTTTTGTGCATACATATTTGTGTGGGTACCAGGAATTGAATTAAGAGCTCTTACTTGCCAGACATGCTCTGTGCCACTTAGCTACATCCCACCCCAGAACGCTGCATGTTTTTAGAGACAAGGCCTCACTGTGTAGTTCAGGTGCTAAGGCTGGCCTTGAACTTCTGGCTGTCTTCTGGCTGTCTCAGCCTCCCTGAGATTGCAGGTCTATGCCATACCATTCCTGGATGAACAACACTTTTGGTTCAAATTTTGATTATGTGTTACTACTGTAGAATTGTGGTTGGGTTTTGTTTTCTGTTCTGTGTTTCTAGGAATGGGAACTCAGGCCTCTGCAGCAGCAAGCAGCTTTTTAGCGCAGCGCTGATGCCTGCTCCAGGACAGGTTTTACTCCAAGTGGACACCTGCCCCTGCACTCCCTATATCCTTAGAAGCAGCTTTGAGTTGTTGTATCACAGTTGTGTCACAGAGACAGCACTGGGCTTCACACCTTGTGGAATACTCACTGAAACCCCCTAGCCATGACAGCCTAGTACCTCATCTAGTCAGAATGGTGACCCTGGGGGGGGGGGGGCCCACAGGCTGTGTCTCTGCAGGTGCCCAGCGTCTTCCTAGCCTGACTACAACCCCAGAACCCCTCTTGCATGCGATTATGGAGCTGCCAGTGAGCAGCTGCAGATAAGGTGGTTTTGGAACTGTCAGTTTGAGGAAATGGGGGCTCGCTAAGTTGCCAAATTGCCCAGGCTGGGTTCAGAATTTTGATCCTTTTGCCTCAGGCTCCTGAGTGCTGGGATTACAGGGGTGTGTGTGTGTGTGTGAGATCAGGTCTGGTTAGAGAATTTTAAAAGAGGAAATAGTAGTAGCTGTGATGTGAAATTCTCAGTACACCCACTGGCTGCTAGGGGAGCTTATCAGCCAGCAGATCAAACAGTTCTGCCTTGGTTGGGTATGTCCCAGAATTTTGTCTTGGAAATTTAGCCCTCCGGCCATGTTGATCAGGTCTGGACAAAGGACCTTCAGCAGTTGATAAGGGTGTGTTTTGGAGTAGGGCCTGAGATTGAATTAATGGCTTTCAGTGCAGGGTAGAGAAGCGAGAGGTGATTGGTTCCCTCAACCTGGTCCGTGGTGCTTTGTGCTAGCTGAGGCTCTGCAGTCCCACCGGCAAGAAGGGCCTTATCAGCTTTGGCCACCATTGCACTGCTGAGCTGCTCTAAGCACTGGAAGAGGCCTTAGTCAGTACCTGACGAAGACTAGGGCAGAGTGTGGAGGCCGGGAGGTGAGTGGCCCAGGCGTCAGTTTCTAGATGGGGCAGAGTGGAGGGTGAGAGCCAGAGGGCATGGGGCCATGTGGAGGCAGAGGCTGTCTGTGTTTGGCAAGCAGATGTGAGGGTAGGGAGAGGCAGGTGGATATGGGCTGCAGCAAAGGGGGCAAACAGCATGGGAGGGGAACATGAGAGACGTATTAGGGTGGTGACAGTACCTGCCTCGCAAGTGCAAGGTCCCAAGTTCAATTTCTGGTACCAAAGAGGGGAAAAAAAGACAGATGTGAATATATGAATTGTTTTTCTTAAACTTAAAACTCCAGGTTGAATTATGGTGCTGGCACTTTTCAATAAATAGGTTTGGGGTTGTGATTTGGGCACTGGGTCTGTGAAGAGTTCGCCGTCACTGTATTAGGACTAAAATGAACAGACCTGGTGACTGAATGGAGAGGAGAGAGGCAGCTGGGAGTTGTGTCCCTCTTCTAGCTTGGACAGCATGGCCCAGGCAGCTGTACAGAAGACAGACACACGGCCAGGTATCCAATGCTCCAGGAGGCTGAGGCAGGAGGATCAGCAAGTTTGAGTTCAGTCTGAGGAATGTAGCAAAATCTTTTTTTTTCTAAGTAGCCAGAAGGCTAAATGTTTTATAGACATTAGCTATTTAAACTGTGTAAATGCCTGTGGTGGTGTGTGTGTGTGTGTGTGTGTGTGTGTGTATTTCATACAGGGTCTCACCTTGGACTTCTAGTGATCCTCCTGTTTTCAGACTCCCCCAGCTGAGATTACGGGCATGTACCTCGACCCATGGTCTAGGATCTTTGTACCTGGCACAGCATGTGGTGCTGGGGATCGAACCCCAGTCCCTGTGCCTGCCTAAGCAGGTGCTTAGTCTGCTGAGCTATCTTGTTGGCCTGATGGGCGTTTTACTAACCCATTTTCAGACAGGTAAATGGAGCTCTAGAGCCACTGATAACTTCTTTAGGTCCCACAGTAGTGTAAGGCTTTGGAGCTTGGGGCTTTACACTTCCAGACCATTCACTGTACTGCTTTCCCCTGAGTGACAGGGCCAGCTTAATGGTGGTAGGGGTGGGGTCAGGGGTCAGGGGAGCTGAGCTCAGGAGCTTTGTGAAAACCGGCCACAGGAAGTGTGGTGTCCCTGTCTCTATGGAGCGTTTGCTGCGTGTAATATGTTTCTCAGCCCGCCAGATAGCTCAGCTGATGAAAGTGCCTGCTTAGGCAGACACGGACCGGCATGGCATGCTGACCCTGCTCCCAGGGCATGCTGGCACAAGAGATGGCGTGGTGGCACAAGCCTGTAATGCCAGCACTTGGGAGGCTGAAAACAGGAGTGTGATCTGGGTAGTGAGACCCTGTAGAGTCTGTACTAAGCACATAGAAAGAAAGAGGGAGAGGGAGAGAGAGAGAGAGTGTGAGAGAGTGAGAGAGTTTCTCTCAGACCTCCAAGACAAGAGGCCACGCCCTAGCCTTCACTCCGTGGGGCACATTGCTCGCTTTGGGGCAGAATCTCCCTTTGTGGCCCAGGTTGGCCTCAAACTCATGGCAGTCTTCCTGCCTCAGCCTTCGACCTGAGTCCTGTGTGAGGGCAAAGACCTGGCTCTGAGCCTCCCAGATGTACACAGATGCCTGAGGGTCCACCTGGCGCCTTCTAGGTGCCCAACTCCCCTGGGTGTTGGGCACGAGCTCTTTCGCCAAACCACAAGGGAGACATCCATCAGTGACCTCTCTGAAAGGCCATTTGGAGAACATTAAACAGCTCGACATTTTCACGCTGACATGCATCTCTGAAGTATTCCTGCACCTGTCTGTAGTATTTATGATAGGGAAGCAAAACATTTTGGTTGAGAAAATTTTAGTTTATCTGTACAGTGTGTCTTTGATCTATCTTCCTTCTTTCTTTCTTCCATTCTTTATTTCTTGTTTTTCTTTTTGAGACAAATTTTCACTGTGTAGTTCAGGCTGACCTTGAACTCACTTGTAGCCCCTGGGGGTCTCAAACTCACAGGGATCCTCCTGCCTCAGCCTCCTGAGTGCTGGGATTGTAAGAGTGTGCTACCATACCCAGCCTGTTTTTTTGTTTTGTTTTGTTGTTGTTTTGTCTTTTTAAGACAGGGTCTTGTATGCAGTTCAGGTTGGCCTTGAGCTCACTTTTTGTAGCCCAGACTGGTCTCGAACTCGCACCGATCCTCCTGCCTCAGCCTCCCAAATGCTGGGATTATAGGCATGTGCCACCACGCCCGGCTTGGGTTTTTTTCTGTAGTCATTAAAAATGATATTCTAGGGCCGGCGAGATGGTTCAGTGGTCTAAAGCGCCTGCTTAGGAGGGCTCAGGCAACTGCGGGACTGCAGTTCGATCCCCGGCACCGCATGCTGCGCCAGCACCACCACCAGGGCAGCCTGAGCCAGCCACAAAATGAATAAATAAAGAAACAAACACAACAAGCAAACAAATAAATAAATAAAATAAAATTTAAAAAAAAAAAAAGATATTCTAAGCCAGGCTCAGTGGCTCACTCCTATAGTCTTAGCACTGGGAGGCTACAGCAGGAGGGGCTGCTATGAGTTTGAGGCCAGCCAGGGCTCTTTAGGGAGTTCAAGGCCAGCCCGAACTACATTTCAAGACCTTGTCTCAAAAATGCCCCCCAAAAAGAAATCATGTTCTGGGGCAGTGTTGGCAAAGCTATGATATGGATGCCACAGGGAGCTCTTTGTTAAACACTGAAAGGTTTGCCACACCTGTTATAGAGGAATATTTAATAATAGTGATACGGAAAATACTCTTAATTTAAGCGAAAAGCTCTTGTGTGTGTGTGTGTGCGCGCGCGCGTGTGCACATATCTATAGCTGTTTATATATTTTTTTTTTTACTTATTTATTTATGTATGTTATGGCCAGCTCAGCCTGCCCTGGGGGTGGGGCTGGCACAGCATGTGGTGCCGGGGATCAAACTGCAGTCCCTGCAGTTGCCTAAGCTTGCCTAAGCAGGCGCTTTAGACTGCTGAGCTATCTCACCGGCCCTGTATAGCTGTTTGTATTTTTTTGGCAGGACTGGGGTTTGTTTGTATTTTCATATATATATACATATATATATATATATATATATATATATATATGTATATGTATATATATGCACACACACATAGCATAATGACACGGCCTATGTATGGTATATCTAAATGATGGATTATGAATGACCTCCATTTATTTTGTACTTTTCTTCATTGTTTTTTGAGACAGAGTCTCGCTATATAGTCCAGAGTAGCCTTGAATTCATAAATACTCTCCTGCCTCACCCTCCTGAGTGCTGGGATCACGGGTGTATGACACCACGCCCAGTTTTGTACTTTTCTATACATGTATATAGTGAGCAGTGACAACTGTTGTAAGAGGAAACTATTTTAAATTAAGTAAATGCTGTTGCATCACCTGGGTGGGTGTACATAGGCAACAGACCCCTTTCCACTTCCTCCTGTGTCTGTCCTGCGTGTGCAGATGGACAGTGAGGTCCACATGGAGACTGACTCACATGCAACGGGGCCACAGCACGGTGCCTGCCTGTGGGGTCCATGGAAGGAGTTCCTGAGTCAGGTACTGACGTTGGCTCCGCTGAGGAGCAGCATCGGCTATTGTCACTGTGTCTGTTTGGTGTGGTGGCCTCTTGGTGACTGCCCACTCTTGATAGCTGCTTTGTATATGCTAATGGCTGTGCCACATGGCCTCCCACAGCTTTTTGGAGTACCTGTGTAGTGCAAGGATTCTGAAGCAGGGATCCGCCACTGAGCCTGGCTGGCTCTCAGGAAGTTGTTGGTCTATGGCCTGGGCAGGACCAGTACTCAGCACTCTGTGAGCCTGGGCACTTAAGCCATGCGGCCTTGGACAAAGTTCTGAGCCTTCCAGAGCTTCACCATATACAAAGGGTGCATTAGTTAGGTTCCGGTTTTTTGTTTTTGTTTTTGAGACAGGATCTTGCTGTGTAGTGCAGGCTGACCTTGAGCTCCCCGTGGAGCCCAGACTCAGTGGCCAGTCCTGCCCCAGCCTCCTGAGCGCTGGAATTGTAGGCGTGCAGTGCCAGCATGGCAGTGTTCTCACCATTAAACATCACCACTTGGCGGCACGGTTGGGACTGAAGGGTTGCAATGCTTTGTTCTGTAGCCCCCAGGTTTAAACGTTTGATGACGAGCACACATCTGCTTTCCTGCCAGAAGACTGTGTGCAGGAGCCGTGGCCATGGCATCCACGCCAGACCCTGTGACCTTCCGCGAGTTCTGCCCGCTGTACCATCTCCTCAATGCCATCCCTGCCAAGGTGCAGAGGGGCTTCCGCTCCCTGGTGGTGTACCTCACGGCACTCGATGCCAATGGGGACTACATCGCTGTGGGCAGCAGCATCAGCATGCTCTACCTGTACTGCCGCCGCCTCAGCCACATGCGGAAGTACAACTTCGAGGTGAGTGACTGACTCCTTGCACCCCAGGCCACGGCTGGTCAGTGACCAGCTTTCACTGGGTGGGGCATGACAGAAAACACTATGTATTTCTGTTCTTATTCCTGTTTCAGTAGATCTCATGTCACTTCTTTTTGTTGTTATTTTTGAGACAGGATCTTGCTATGCAGTTCACGTTGGCCTTGAGCTCACTTTGTACCCCAGGGTGGTCTCAAACTCTCAACTGTCCTCCATAGTGCTAGGATTACAGGCATGTACCACCATGCCCGGCTCTCTTAAAGAATATTTTAGTGTTAAACACCTGCTAGAAGACTTTGGAAAAGGTGTTTGTCTCCTAAGTGTTTGATCTCTCCAAGCGCCTTAACGGACTTGAGTGATCTCTCAGTAGACTCATGGAATTGGGGCACAAGAGGATCTGGCTTGATGGCCAAAATCACACACACCTTGAACAGGAAGACTGGGGCTGGAGCCACTGACACCATGGCTGCTGGGTGTCAAGGTGCTGTGGATGACAGTAGTGACGTCCTCAGGCCACCGCATGGCTGGCTAGCAGCAGAGCTCAGTCAGATCTATAGTGCGTCAGGCAGGCACCTGCAGCAGGGCTTCCAGGTGGCTGAATTGACCTCTGCCCTGTGGCCTTGTGGAGCTCTCCTATGCCTGTGGACAGTGAGCTTTGATTGAGGAGAACACAAAACTTGTGTTATAGGCCATAAAGTTCTTAGGTTTTGAATGTAACCTTCCTTTCCCTCCCTTCTGCAGTGTTAAGGACTGCCTTCCACTTGGCAAGTGCTGTGCCACTGGGCTACATCCCCAGCCTTCTCATTATTTTGAGATAGGGCATCACTAACCTGCTTAGACTGGCCTTGCGGTTGTCATCTTTCTGCCTCAGCCTCCCGAGTACATGGGGTTGCAGGCATATACATATGGCTTTAAAGTTAATTGTTCTTGCCACGTATGGTAGTACGTACCTGTGCACTTGTAGGCTGAGGCAGGAGGTTGCCACAAGTTCAAGGTTAGCTTAGAATACATAGTGACATCCTGTACCCCAGCCTACAATTAAACTTGTTGCTCTTCTTTTTAAGATTTGTGGATTTACCTGATTGAATTTCCCAAACATTTGTTCTTTATGTAATTAATTGAATAGAGTTGAACTCTCTGAATTACCTCAACAAGGAAGACTTAGAGTGCAACCGTGGACCCCAACAGGATAAATGAAAGAAATCCATGCATGGAGACATAATCAATCTGACAAAGGCAAGAAAAAAGCCTGAAACATAGCTAGAGAAAAACACCCTGCAAGGGCATAAGGATTTGATGTGTGGATTTCTTATCAGAAGCCATACTGGTAATTATTCTTTGGTTTGTTTTGCTGCAATTTCACTGTGTGGCTGGTTTACCCCTTTCCTGTGGTACAAGAGCTAAAGCCAGCACTCAACCACTGAGCCCGAGCCCACCCACCAGTGATCCCAGAGCAGCTCCTGGTGCCTAAGGGTCCACCAAGTATTCTCTCCTGACAGTTACTTACACAGAGCAGAGAATCCTGGGTAGATAACCCCTTCCACAACTCCTGTTGCTGCCTTCCAGCCCCCATGGTTCCATAGCTTTTCTCTTAGGCCTGCTTTGCTCCCTCTTATTCCTGGCTTCTCTAAACTTCTGGGATTTTCACTGAACTGTGGGCTTTACACACTGTCCTGTCAGGCCCATGGCCTGGCCTCCCAGGCCTTCTGAAATCTAGGTGGAAGCCTTCTTAACCTGAGAACTCTTGCATTCAGCATGTCCCCCAAACTACCACCGTGTGAATAATGCCAAGGTCCGCTACCAGCTGGAGCACTAGCCAGGTTTTCTTCTTTCTTGGCTGTTGGAGTTGAGTGCTTGGATTGCTGAGCACTCTGAACCTGATTCTGAGAAATAAATTCTCCATGCCACCACTGCTCTGGAACCTGATGTGGCTGCCCCCATCATTGTGGAACATGGAGTGCTATGGCTTTCTTCTCAAAGCAGAGTCTTTCACTTTTGTAGGGTTTTTGTTGTTGTTGTATTTTAGGGAACGGTCTACAGATGTTCAAGGTCTCACTACTAGATCAGAGTCGTAGTGATCCACCTATTCACAGCCTCCCAACAGCTGGGATTACAGATGTGCACCACCATGCCCAGTCTCAGCGCACCCCAGGGGTGGGGCTGGCACAGCAGGCCTGGGGATTGAACTCCTGGACCCTGTGCCTGCTTGCAGGTGCTTTAATCTGCTGAGCTATTTGGCCAGCCCTCACTTTTGTAATTTTCAGGATGCAAAGGGTAGAGTCCTGTGGATTCTTTTGATGCCCTCAGGCCATCTTTTCTATTCTCTTGCTCCTTCTTGGCAATGGAGATATTCTAACCTCTGTCTTTATTGGGCTTCATTTGTGGCCAAATTGACACTTTAAATCATCGTGTTGGGCTCTTTGCTCTATTATTATTATTATTATTATTATTATTATTATTATTATAATACAAGCTTTTATTTTTAAATGTTTCTTTTCATAGAGTACACTTTCTCATTAGCACAATTTCCCACAATGGGAAAATAATTACTTACAGTTTTACATTTGTGGACCGATTATTCTAGAACAAACAAAACACATTTGAGAATGAATTTTGTTTGAAATCGAAAGTATTCTGATTCATCTGCAAGATCTCTTCCCTAAGTGGGTCTCTAAATTCAGAAGCTCTCCAAGCTTTTCTTTTTAGGATTCAGAAGTCTGTAATATGTTAGTTTTTTTTTTTTTTTGCGGTACCGGGGATTGAACTCAGAACCCTACGCTTGCCAGGTAAGCACTTATTCTACTGAGCTATCTCCCTGGGCCAGAAGTCTGTAATATGAAATATCACCATTTTCTAATTTCAAAGTCTCTCTAGGACACAAAGTAATTCTCATTATCCAGTACTAACTGAACAATCGAGATGCTTCCAAAGATCAAACACTGTCTGATTTTCTGAAAAGTGTTTAGTCATTAATTAACAGTCTTCCCCTTTGTCTGTTGCCAGGAAAAATGTGAAAGTATGGTCATGTATTATTCCCAGGAAAAATATAAAAGTATGGCCATAAATTGATAGTAATAAAGCTGAATTCTCTTTAAAGGATAAATTAAAAGGCAAAAGTTCATATGTAATGTTTAATTACACTCTTTGAGTCTAGTGAGCTAGGAGGCAGTCCCATTAACTCACTGAAATACAGAACTCAGCCTCACTATTTCTTGGATACAATTCCTCTCAAACTTTTTCCTCGACCTTAAATTCTACAAATGACCATCTCAAAAGACCCGATGAACTTACCCATTATTTTTTGCTTACTGTGAGCTGAATGGCATGACGGAGCAGAGGCCAAGAGGCGTACAATCGATCCTTAAGGTAGTAAGTCTGAAAGATCAGAGCTTCTACAGCATGGCGACAGCTTTGCAAATGCCCACATCATGATAGTTGACATAACAAAACCCAGCAAAGGTTAAAGCCGAGAGTGCCAAAAGGCCGGCCTTGGCAGCTTTCTGGGGTGCAGCTCCACGAACAGTCAGTCACAACTTGTCCAAGGCCCCAGTGACTGTGGAGAGTGAGGGCTGCAGCCAGGGAGTCGTCCATTGCAGAGCAAGGTTTCAAATATGCAGCAGGAAGCAGGCCCAGGAGCAAAACACCGATCACTCTTTCACTGGTCCAGTGGACAGATGCAGCTTTGGAACCAGAATGATGGCTTGGTAACAGATGAATGTGCTGGGCTGCACACCATCCTGGGGAAAGTCGGTCTTGGAGAAATGCTGAGACATGAGTCCAAAGAAACAGACTTCGGGATCCCTGGGCACCATAGAGGACACTTAGCCTCCAGATAGCCGCCATCTTGCTTTTGAAGCCTTCTTTTTGCTCTTGATTCTCAACATAAATCTGACTATAAGCTCCCACAATAGCTATGCCACTGCTTCAACATTTGACTGCCTTAAAATTTCTTCTGCCAGATAAGTCTGCCACCCTTAATCTCAGTCTTAGGCTAAGTTTCAGGACATAAGCAAAGTACAGACAAATTTGTGCCAAGCCTTAACACATACCATCTGGAATCCAGCACCCAATGCAGTCCTTCTTCCCAGCAGAAACCTCTCAAGCCTGGTCTTTATTAGCAGGATTCCTATCAACCTTCTGGTATTCTGAACTCTGACCAAAATCTCCCATACCAAACAGCCTGAGTGTTCTAGTGCTTCTCTTTGAGGGGACATCTCCAAACCTTTCCCATTCTTCCCATAAGCCATTCCCAAAGGCTCTTGAACCGCATGGTCAGGCATAGTCAGCAGTAGCCCTATCCTGGTACCAAATTCTGTCTCGGTTACTTTTCTCTCTTTGTTGGGACAGAAATCTGGCACCCAAAGTTAAGGAAGGAAAAGTTTATTAGCTCACAGTTTGTAGAGGTTTCAGTCCATGTTCAGCAGACTCCAAGGCAGAGTGGCACATGGCAGAGGGCAATAGTTCAATAAGACAGCAAGAATGAAAAGGAAGGAACAATGGCAGAGAGTAATCCTCTCTCCCTTCCTTATGTTGCATTCAGGCTATCTAGGGCAGAATAGCACTCAGCCATAGTCCCAGCAGCACAAACCATGACATGGATGAAATACTTGCATTGTAATTATCATTTTTATCATCAGCTAGCTGGAGCTTGGAATTACTGGGTATGATTTGCATCCTTTATAGATGAATAAACCCTGGCTGGGCATGTGGTGAGAGATGACCTAGCATGCACAGAGCCTCCATCCTGCACCACAACACACACACACACACACACACACACACACACACGAAACCCCCTTTCCCCCCAGAGTGGCACAAAGCAGCACCTGTGAGGTCCCTGCGGCAGGCACTGCCTGTTTGCACACCCTTAGTGGGTCAGGTTCCTCTGAGCCCTGGGGTTGGAGGAGAGTAGCATCTGGCTCATGGCCTCTGGAATGCCCAAAGATTCATCTCTGGTGTACTTTTGGCAGATCTATGTTTTCATGGGCAGACAAGCAAAAATCAAAGTTCACCTTCAAAACCAAGCATTGCATGGTTAAAAGTCAGGCTTAAAAAACAAAGTTATATTCCTGGAGAAGAAAGTGGGCCTTCAGTGTGCTAAGTATAGTCTGGCGTGAGTTCCCAAGAGCGGTGCTTTTGGAAGCCTTCTTTCCCTGCAGGAGGTGGTGGGAGCAGGCAGATGGAGGCACAAGACATTCTTCTTGCCTGCTGCCAAAGCATGGAGCAAGCGTGGCCAGGAGCTGATAAATACAAAAATATGATGAACTTGTTAAATGCGTGGATGATGCTGGACATGGCACTCTGAAGACTGAGGCAAGAGGATTACTGTGAATTCGAGACCAGCCAGGGCTACAAAGTGCGCTCAAGGCCAGCCTCAATTGCAGAGTGAGATCCTTTTGCCTCAGCCGCCCCAGGGCTGGGATGACAGGTGTGTGCCATCCCATCCCTGGTGCTGAGTTCCTAATTTTCTGTTTTGGATGACTGAGGTATCTTTCCTTAGCCTTCAGTCTTTGCTAACTTATCCTGCCTCTGCCTGTAGGCCAGCCATATACCTTATGAGTGTGTGACCAAGGCCTGAGCCCAGGCCCTCATGTCGAACTTTGCGTGTCTGCTCCTCGCCGCACCCATGCACCAATGTGTGCACAGGAGCCTGGGTCCTGGCCCGCCTGAGAGTGTGGGGCGCTGCCCTCGTGGAGCTTTGAGCCTAACAGGAAACACACATGGGGTTCCAGGCACAGTGGGAAACACTGTGCGTCCAAGTGAAGAGAGTGGTGCAGTGCAGCTGTCTCCCCTAGTCCCTTTCAGGGTCTGCCCACCACACTGAGCCCACTGTCCTCTGCTTTCTGCTGCAGTTCTGGAGCCCTCTGTTGAGGGCGCTGACTTCCACTTTGTCTCGTGTCCTGAACTGATTCACAGAATTTCTCACGGTCATTTTGTTTATTTGTTTATTTATTTAGTCTTTTTGAGACACTGTCTCACTATGCAGTTCAGGCTGGCCTTGAGCTCACTTTGTAGCCCAGGCTGGTCTCAACTCTCAGTGATGCTCCTATCTCAGCCTCTCAAGAGTTCTGCAGTTACAGGCTTACACTATGATGCCTGGCTCGTTTTTCTTTTTAGATGGGTGCTTGTTGTGTTGCCCAGGCTTGTCTTGCACACATGGACCCAGAGTGTCCTCTTGCCTCAGCCTCCTAAGGTGCTGAGACTGTAGGGGAATGCTGTCCTACCTGCTTAAACCTGGTCCATTTCTAATTTTTTTTTTTAAAGTTTCATTCGTAACATTCGTAACTGCTCACAGTTCATGTAGCTCTCTGTGGTCTTGTGTACACAGGATGGATCGCCTCCCCTCCCTTTCCTCCTCCTGGTGCCGTGTCCTGGTTTTCGTTGCTGTTGACATTGTTTGTCTTAGCTTGTTATGACCCAGACCCACAGTGTTTCCATCCACTGGGGTTATTGGGCTGTTCTTCTCATTTTCCCTCCCCTCCTTTCCCCTCGTCCTGTTCCCTAGGAGCCCTGCCTATTGGTAAGATTTTTTTTTTTTTTTTTTTAATGTTTTTAGTACAGGGTACAGGGTTTACAAGGTCTCACTGCTGGGCCAGCCCTTGCCTGTTGGGAGAGATCTGTCCCCGTCCCTTTCTGTCTGTGCTTTGTCATTTTCTTTGTTTTTGCTTTGCCTCACTCATATGTTTAAGCTTGTGTGTCTGGTATATGTCATGCAGGAGTATATTTTTCAGGTGTGTCCATTTTTCTACAGATGTCTCAAATCTTCCTTCTTTCTAGCTAGATGTCGACGCTACATCGTCTTTATCCAGTTGTCTGTTGGTGGCTGTGGAGGCTGCTTCCAGAATTTGCCTATTATGAGTTGTGCTGCTAAGTGTTGGTATGTGTATATTGTTGCAGTCTGAGATCTTAAGTTCTTTGGGGAAGATACCTAGCTGGGGGATTGCTGAAACTCAGCACGGTTTTAAAAGTGACACAGCTAAGTTCAGTGGCTCACTCCTATAATCTCAGCACTCGGGAGACTGAGGTAGGAGGATTGCTGTGATTGTAAGGCCCAAAAAATGGTGATGCAGAAACGAGTCTTCTTTCTCGCTAAGTCAGCCAGACAGGCATCTGCCTCCTGGCTTCCCTGTCCCGAGCAAGTGCTTCCCAGGTTGCGGTGAGCAGCCTGTGAGAGCTGCATGCTGCTTCGCCTAGTGTTGCCGTGCGGTCTCGCTGGTGGGCTTCTTCATGGTAAGGGCTTCATTGCATTGGTTCCTGGGAGTTTGGCTTTTTTTTTTTTTTTTAAATAATCATTTCTTTTTTTCCCTTTTTTTTTTTTAGCAGAACCGGGGATCGAACTCAGGACCTTGCACTTGCCAGGCAGGCACTACTTGTGCCCCTGAGCTATCTCCCCGGCCCCCTCTTTTTTCCCTTTGGTACCAGAAATTGAACTCAGGATCTTGAGTTTGTGAGGCAGGCCCTGCGCCACTGAGATATATCCCTGGTCCTTCAGGTATTTTTAACATTGACTCACTATAAAAATATTTTGGGGGTTAAGTGTGGGCTTTGCACAGCTGTGCAAGTGCTCTACTTCTGAGCTGTAGCCCCCAGCCCCTTTATTTTTATCTATTTGAAAGTCTGACACAAGGTCTCAGTATGTTGCCTAGCTTTGCCTAGGTCTTGTCGTCCTGCTTCCGGAGGACTGCACCTGCACAGTTGGGATGGCTAGTGCATGGTGCCTCGCTCAGCGTACCCAGCCCCCAGACTTGTTCAGCATCACGCTGGCCTTTGGCTTTTGCATTAGGGATGTTCAGCCTGTACTCAGTAAACAGCATGGAAGAGTTGGGTGTGAATATGAGAAAAAGAATAAGACCAGACCTTTTCCTTCCTCAGGCTGCTTGATCCTCATGGTAGAGGTGTTGAAGTGGGCGCAGCTCAGCATAGAGTAGGATAAGAAGGGCACCCACACAGTTGCCCACAGCTGAGCCCAGAGAAGATGCCTCTCCTGTTAAAGATGCTTCCAGCCATAGGCCCAGGCCTCACGTCTCTTCTGACTCCTAGCAGTGTCCCTGCTCCACTGTGCTAATTCAGGAAAGGCACCCTCAGGTGGTTGGGGTCATATGGATTTTCCCACTTCAAACAGGTGTTGTTTGGTGGTAGAGAAGTGTGCCAGCGTGTGCACTCTGGTCTCCTGCTTGCTGGTGTGCTGGCAGTGTCTGCTCAAGCCTGGCCTGGCCTGGCCTGGCCTGGCCACAGGAGCTCATAAAGAAAGCTCTGTCTGCCCTCATGATTCCCATGCCCTGTTCACAAAGAACACTTCTTCCTGATGTGATTTGTCTAGAGTATAAAGGCGGAGCTGCCTGCCTGGGAGCCTCAAGGTCTGCTGGATGACAAACTAATATGCAGCGTTTGTCCAGAAAAAGATTCCTGGCGCCGTTGAAATAAAGGACTTTGCCTTGAAGGTTTCAGTTGCTGGCTTTACATCTGAGGACATTTATGTCACTGTCAGGAAAGCAGCAATGAGGGAAACAGGGTCAGACACAGTGAAGGGGACTGAGGTGAGCAGAGGTGTCTTTCTGTTTTGTTTTGCTTTGTTGAGGGATTGGGTCTTGTTATGTAGCCCAGGCTGGCCTTGAACTCCAGGTGATCCTCTCACCTTAGCCTCCCTAGTGCTGAGCTTATAGACCAGCGCCCCATATTTGGCAGATGATGTGGGTTTTTTTTGTTTTGTTTTGTTTTTTGTTTTTGGCATTTAGTACAGGGTCTGCAGGGTCTCACTACATAGATTTGACTCATAGTGATCCTTCCTGTTTTCAGTCTTCCAAACACTGGGATTACTGGCAGATGCCACCACACCCAGTCTCAATTGCTACCTCAGTGTGCCCTGGGGGAGGGGGCAGCAGAGCAGGCTGGGATCAAACCCAGTCTCTGTGCCTGCCTAAGCAGGAGCTTTAATCCAGTGAGCTATCCGGCCAGCCCTTCTGATGTGGTTTTATAGGGAGGATGCTCTCTTCTCAGCTTCATGCCATCATGTTAGGACTGCCTAGTAAGATGATGTCCTCTTCCCCTTCAGCTAATCCAGCAAACAGTACCAATGGTTAGCCTCCTGTCCCAGCTCACACCCCCAAAGGGCCCTCATCACCCTCGCTCCATGAGCCCCACGTGTTGTCTGTCAGGAGCTCTTTTCCTTCCCTCACAGAGGAAGCTACAGCAGAGTCCTAGCTGTGTGAGTCCTAACTCGATTCTCACAGCTGTGTAGTGTAGACAAGCCCCTCTGCCTGTCAGAGTCTAGCTGAGTAGGAAACCCACAAGGTGAGCAGTGCAGGACCCGTGTGCTTTTCAGGTTCAGGGCTGAAGGTCGGGTGCCAGCGAGCGCCTGGCACAGAAAGCACTCACCAGCGCAGAGCTGCTGTGCTGTTCCTACTACTGCCATCACCTCTCACAGCATCTCCGTGGACTTCCTTGATCATGGCATGCCCACCTCTGTGCCCAAGTTGCTGTCTGGGCGGGAACCAGTGCGGCAGTCCCAGTGAGTCCCTGCCTACTCCTCCTGTCCTTCCGAGCAGGGCTGTGAGAAGCCCCAAAACGACACCCATGGGACCTGGAATAGGCAAGGGCTCCTTCTGCACCTTTCTGCCTCTTCAGATCCAGATCTCATCCGCTGTACCTAGACCCAGAAATGGGGTGTTTTTAGCCTGGGAGAACAGCTGGAAGCCGTCAGGTCCCAAGAGGAAGCAGCCAACATTTTCTGTGTGCTTCTTGGGGCTGGAGCTTGGTCAGGAAAAGTAGCACGGCCCACGTTAGTGTGTGTGGGGACATCAGCTTGCTTGGTAGCAAATGTAAATGACCACAGCAGAGGTGGCAGTGTGTCTCAGCAAGGTCCAAAGAGTTGTGTGGTGTTTCTGAGTGAATGTTTCCAAGATAGAAAGGATCTCTCAGATGGCCTGGTAGCGTGTCTAGGGCAGGTGCTTTCCAATAAGCCAGAATGTGAAGCTTGACTTGGTGTTATTTAATATGGATGTAGATCTATGAGCCAAAACATGCCCATACTCAGCTTATAAATCACAGCTGTGTCATCTAGGTAATCTTCACCCAAACCTGGGAGGCCTGCAGTGTGGATAGCAGGGGTCGCCCCTCCGTGCTGGATTGGTGTCTACGCTCCCACAGAGTGGTAGGAGATGGCAGGGCGTGGCTCTAGGATGGCTCTGACTCCCATGGTTAGGATTTGCTTTGTTGTTATTTAGGAAACACATTTCTTGGCCATGTTTTTTAGTTCTTTTATTAAGGGCAGGTGTATTTGTGGTTAATCACTTCTTTGTCTAGAAAGGCAGTCTTAAATGTTTTGTCATTTTCATAATTACAGAGCTGGAGAGGAAAGGGATCACTCTGGGAAGGTGAGGCTGGGAAGGAACTGGCACTGTTTCTCTTCCCCAGGCAGCAGTCACCTGGTTGAAGGTGTCTGAGGAAGCTGGCCCAGGGGCCCAGTGAGGCCAGGGTGCATTGCGTCAGTCTCTGCTGGGCCCCACATTTGGGGTCTTGGGCCTGGCTGCTGTTGCTGCTGCTGTGGTCACATAGGCCACTGGAAATGCGTCCGGTCGTGCTGCTGTGCTTCTCCTGCAGCCGCAGCCCTGCCTCTCCAGCTGGTGACCTCTGGGCCTTTAAAGAACTGGCACGTCTTTCCTCCTTTATTTATTTATTTACTCTTTTTCAAGCTATACAGTAAAGAATAGGACCCCGAAAGTCAGCTGTAGGTAAAGGGGAAATTAGGAGGTAACTGCCTGGCCAGGAAGAGGCGTCAACCCAGAAGAGACCCGCAGAAATGTACGTTTATACCCCAGGCTGCTCTTTGGCACAGAGATAGCCATGATGACCCAGTAACGAATACCCTGAAGTGATAAGGAGACCTGAGAGCCCTGGAGAGAGGCTTGGTTTCCTGAAGAGCCTCCTTTGTGGACTTGGATGCCTGGTATACAGCCAACACCAAGTCAACTAGGCGTAGGCATACAGACGTGGAGGGGGTGTCACCCATCCAGAGGGAAGCTGCTAGACTCCCACCCGGAGAGACTGGAAACAGACCTGCTTGACAAGGCGTGAGACAGCGGTCTCAAGATGCTGGAAAACTCAAGGAAGATTGGGAAGTACAGTGATTGAAATCTGAAAATTCGTGAGAGGGCTTCAGAGGCAGATTTGAGCAAGCAGAAGACAGAATCCACGAGCTTACAAAGTAGAACACCTGAAATGGTCAAATGTGAGGAAGGCAAAGAGATACATTTGAAGAGAAGTGGACCCAGCACAAGGACCTGTGGGACTGGTCAGGTGGACACACTGATGTAGGAGACACAGGAGGCAGAAAGAGCAGTTGGAGAAGCAAGGACTGAGAGCTTCCCACAAGACACAAACACAGGTGTCTTGAGTTCAGTGGACGCTGAGAGGCGTGTGCTAATGAAGCTTTCAGGAGCCAGAGACAGGCTGGAAAGCAAGGAAAGAATGACTCACTGCTCACAGAGGACCTCGGCATGCTGATGAGCAGGTTTCTCAGCAGAAACACGAGGCTGGGAGCCTGGGCTGAAGTATGCATCCCTCCCTCCCTCCCTCCCTCCTCTGGTCCCTGCTCATTTCTTACCTCATCCTGTGAGGCCAGAGTTACTTGGACAACAAAACAGGGCAAAAAATACCACAAGAAAAGAAAACTCTAAGTAGTGTATACCTTGCAAACAATAATGCAGAAATCCTGAACAAGGTTCTAGTACTGAATTCAGCAGCGGATTGATAGGCTTGTTCACTGTGACCCAAGTGGGATTTACTCCTGTGATGCAGGGATGGTTCAGCATGGAGAAGTCACCACGGTCAACTGGGTCATCAGGAAGAGGGAGAGTCACAGCCAGCTCAGCTAGTGTAGGAAGCGCCTTTGACGGGTTCACCATGGCATTATGACTTACAAACCTCTACCTCAGTGCCGTGAGGGCCAATGGGAACCGCTCACATAATTCCACCTGGGAAAACTGGAAGCTTTTCCTGTGAGATTATTAACAGGCATAGAGGTCTGCTCTCCTCCCTCTAGTTAGCCCAGGGCTAGAAGTTCTAGCTAGAGAAACTAGGCAAGAAGAAAACAAAAGCTGCTATCATTGGGAAGGCAAAGTAAAAGTATCTTTTTACAGATGACATGATCTTTTAATTATTTTCTGAGACAGCGTCACTGTTCAGCCTGGTCTTGAACTCAGCATGTAGCCTAGGGTGGCCTTGAACTCGAAGTGACCCTCCTGCCACAGCCTCCAAGTGTGCCATCACACCCAGTGACATCATTTTTTTTTTTTTTTTTTTTGGTGCTGGCTATTGAACAACATGATCTTATATGAAGGAAATTGTGAATATTCTACCCAAAATTATTGTTCATATGGTAGTACACAGACAACTAAAAATTAAGTTGTATTTCTAAACACTATGTATAATCTAAAATTAAGGGAAACAGTTTCACTTAAAATAGCAACAAGAATAATACACTTAGGAATTAATTAAGGCGATCAAAAGCTACATGCGTAGGTGGATACCGTGTCCTCGTGTGAGTCCGTGGGCCCCTGTGCCATTAGATGGCTGACTTGGTTCCTCAAAGCAAGCAGTGGCTTCAGCATGATGCTGTAGGAGCCTCAGTGAGTGAGTGAGAAACAGACAGAGTGCAAAACTCACCCCAGACCGAGGCAGCGTGAGACTGGTGTGAAGATGGTCACGCAGACGCAGCGAGGGCGAAGAAAGCCCAGGAATGGACACCGTGTGCTCAACTGGCCTTGGGAGGAGGGCAGTGCACTTCGGGGCAGGTGCGCTAGAAAGCCACGTCTGCATGCAGGGTGGGAGGGTCTGCTGCCGGGAGTGAGGACTGCAACATGGGGAAGCTTAGGCCAAAGTGTGATGTTGGGCTTGGCAGTGACTGCTTAGATGTAACACTGTAGGCATGAGCAATACGAAAAATTGGACTTGATGAAAATTTCAAATGTGTGTTCTTAAGAAGTCACCCTAAATAGATTCTGAAGGCAGCTGACAGAGTGGGAGAAATAGATTTGTTCCATATATTTACAAATACATGTTTTTGTTTTGTTTTTTTGAGATGAAATCTTGCCGTGTAACTCAGGTTGACCTTGAACTCACTACACAGTGAGGCTGGCCTGGATTGGTAGCAGTCCTACCTTGGCTCCCAAGTGTTAGGACCACAGGTGTGTGCCACTGTACCTAGCTGTAATAGTGGGTTTATATCCAGAATAGACAGAAAACAGTCAGATTGAGAGTGGGCATGACTTTCACAGATGCTTCTCCATAGAAACGAGCCCCTGACAAGGGGCTGCTTGCTCCCTGTCGCTGGTCCCCAGGAAACACAAGTCAGAACCGGAGTGAGCGTCACCTCTCCCACCAGGACACCTGAAGCGAGCACAAGATCAGCCCAAGCTGCACAGTGAAGTTCTGTCTCAAAAAGACAAAAAATAAATAAGTAAACAAAACAGGAAGCAGCATGTGTTGGCTGGGTTAGCCCATAGTTTAGTTGCTTTAGGAAATTGATGCTTTCTCAAAAAAAAAAAAAAAAAATCAAACCACACACAGTGGCACACATCTATAATGCCGGCTACTCAAAAGGCGAGGCAGGATGGTCAGCGTTTTAGGCCAGCATGGGCAACTTGGCGAGGCCCTATCTCAAAACAGAAAACAAAAAGGACTTGGAGATCTGACTCGGAGTGAGGGACCTGGGTGTGCTTCCTGGTGCCACCAGATAAAACTGGAATTGCTGCCTGAGCCAGTAGTTCCACTGTGAACACTGACCCAAAAGAAGTGGCCTGGGGCCTTGCGGAGACTTGTGTGCGTTCACGTGGGTGCCGTTAGGACAGCAGCGAAAAGGAGGCAGCGTTACACATCATGGCAACGTCCCTGCCTTCAGGAGGAAGGAATCCCTGAGCTGGGTGAAAGCATTCATCTGAGCCAGGCAGAGGAGAGAGGGCTCCTGTGTGATCCTGTGTAGCACAGAGCTGGAACATGGGGCAGAGGTTGCCAGCAGCTATGGACGGGAGGATGGGGTTGTTGTTTAGTGGGTTTAAAGTTCCCGTTTCCAAGATGGGAAGAATTCGGCGGTGGATGTTAGTGATGGTTGCGCATCATTGTGAGGACAGAGAGGTACACTATCAGTGACGGTCACGGTGCCCTGCACTGGGCCCTGTGCGCCTGTCATCCTAGCGCTCGGGAGGCTGAGGCTGGAGGATCTCAAGTCCAAGCCCAGGTAAGCACTTTGGGGATATGGCAAAACCCTGTCTCAAAAGATTAAAAAAAGGACTAAGGATATAGCTGAGAGTGAAGGTCCTGGGTTCATTCCTCAGTAACATTAAAATAAAAAAGTCAATATGGTAATTTTATGTTGTTTTAATGTAATTCTTTTCCTTTTTTTTTTTTTTTTTTTCAGTACTGGGATTGAACTTGGGACCTTGTGCTTGCCAGGCAGGCACTTATGCTGTTGAGTTATCTCCCCAGCCCTGTTGTAATGTAATTTAAAAGGAAGGGCAGGAACCCTAGGAAGCAAAAGGTTTTTAATCTAAGCTCCCTGACTGAATGTTTCTGGTTAGGAATCTGTGGGCTGCACCTATGGCATCCTGCCCTCGTTGGTGCTGCTTCCTTGTTTTCCAGTTGGAAAGTGTTGGCCTCCGGGTTAATTTGCTTGACTGCTCTTTCAGGGGAAGACGGAGTCCATCACCGTGGTGAAGCTGTTGAGCTGCTTCGATGACCTGGTAGCGGCGGGCACGGCCTCTGGAAGGGTAGCTGTTTTCCAACTAGTGTCCTCGCTGCCAGGGAGGAACAAACAGGTGAGTACTCACCGTGTTGGTAAGCCCTTGCTGCTCAGCACATTCCGCAGGGGGTGTTATTGTTGTGGTGGTTGTTACTGTTGTGGTGGTTGTTGCTGTTGTGTGTTTTGAGGCAGAGTCTAACTGTGTGCCCAGGCTGCCTCACATGCCGTGATGCTCCTGCCTCAGCCTCCTGAGTCCTGGGATAATAGGTGCTCACCATCACACCAACAATTGTGGATTTTTTTTTTTCTTGCAGAACCAGGGATTGAACTCAGGCCCTTGCGCCTTGCCAGGCAAATTATTCTACTGAGCTATCTCCCCAGCCCCAACTCCTATGGATTTTAAAATCAGAAACCCCCCCACATCTAGCAAATATATGCCCCCAATTCTGTGCTGTTTCTAACCAGGAAGCACTCCTTTTCCCATGTGGAACGTTGGTGTAAAGCATGTTGGGTACTTCAAGCCCTGGAGATACCGGGCGTGTTCTCTGTGGGTCCCTGGAGGGCAGACGGAACCCGCACCTCCTCCACGAAGGGGCCATCACCACACAGCCCAAACCCCATGCTCATGCTTTCCCCTGCCTTGTGTTTTATTGGCTGCTGTAGCTTCGAAAATTTGACGTCACCGGGGTTCACAGAAATAGCATCACGGCGTTGGCCTGGAGCCCCAACGGGATGAAGTTGTTCTCAGGAGACGACAGAGGGAAGATTGTGTACTCTGTTCTGGATCTCGACCAGGTAACATGATGGGTGGCGTTGCCTCCGCCCTCCCCACTTACTTGCGGGACGGTTGTGTTGGTGTCTGCTTGGGAGCTGCAGCTGGCCTGTGTTCATGGCTGGCGTTCCTTTTTCACCACAGCCATTGCCTGCAGCATTTTCTCCCCTGATCTTTTCCAAGCTCCCATATCTTCAATTCAGGAGTTGGCTTGCTACAACATGCACTTTGTTTTAAAATTTTTCCTGATACAGAAAATGTGTCCATCTTTAGAGTTACCATGTGACGACTTGATTCATGTATGTGTTGTGACTATTCAAATCAGCATAAACATATCTAGCCTTTATTTTCTTTTTTGAAATACTGGGAATTGAGCCCAGGGCCACCTCCCCAGCAACTCACTGATTTGCGAATTTCCCCAGCTGGGCTTAAACTTGTCATTCTCCCGCTCAGCTTCCCAGAGTTGTGGGCTTGCACTCCTGTGCCTGGCTGTATCTAGCACTTATTTCTCATGCAAAATACTTTTTATCTTGCTATTCTTACTGCTACCACTTAGAAAAGAGAAGCTGTTATCATTCCTGGTTGTTAGAAAGGTGAAGCTGGGTATGGTGGTGCACACCTGTGAGCACAGTGCCTGAGAGGCTGAGCAGGAGGATCTTGGGAGTTTGAGACCAGCCTAGGCTACAAAATGAACTCAAGCTCAGTCTGAACTGTACAGCAAGACCCTGACTCAAAAAAATAAAATAAATAAAAGAGTAGAAGTAAGTGGAACCATTTTCACTCCTCCTAGGGTTAGAGGTGGGTGTCCCGGCAAATGGGGAACTCACCTGTTCCCCATCCTAGCCTGTAGTTAGTGCCTGGAGGGGAGTGCAGACAGGGCAGGGTACAGCCATGGGTGTCACCTCAGTGGATCAGGAGTAGCAGCCCTGCCTCCCGCCTGCTGGTGACCAGTGGCAGTTATGCTCAGGGTCAAGTGCTCTAAAGTATTAATTGTAATTTGAAGGAATAAATTCACTGCATATTAGCATAGATATCGTATCTTTTTTAATCAAAATACCTATTTAAAAACAAATGGAGGCCAGACATGGTGGCGCACGCCTGTAATCCCTGCACTTGGGAGGCTGAGGCAAGAGGATTGGTGCAAGTTTGAGACCAGCCTGGGCTACAGAAGTGAGCTCAAAGCCAGCCTGAACTACATAATGAGACCCTGTCTCAAGAAGACGGAAAAAAAAAAAGAGAAGCCTGGGTGTGATGATGCACATGTGTAATCCCAGCACTTAGAAGGCTGAGGCAGGAAATTTGAGAGCAGCCTGGATTACATAGTGAGACCCTGTCTGAAAAATAAACAACAAGCAAACACACAAAAAATACAAAAAACAAATGAGAAGACTGGCATTGCTTTATATCTTTACAAGTCTCTCTGATGCCTGGCCTAGCTAAGCAAGGTGGTGCATGCCTGTAGTCCTAGCACTGCAGCCTCCAAGGAGAGGCTGGAGTCTGGATTCTTTTTTTTAAATTTTATTTATTTATGTTACAGCTGGCTCACCCTGCCCTGGAGGTGGGGTTGGGGCTGGCGCAGCATGTGGTGCCTGCGATCGAACTACAGTCCCTGCAGTTGCCTAAGCAGGCACCCTAGACCACTGAGCTATTTCGCCGGCTCCCTGGAGTCTGGATTCTGTTGCTGTGCACAGCCTCACACTGACATGGAGCAGCATGGGAGGAGGGACAGTGGTGGCTTCCATGCCATTAAGTCCAGTGTAGGGCCTGACACCTCAGGGTGAGCTTGCTTGCTGTCTGCCTGTTTTGGGGCCTTTTGCCCAGGTGTAGTTTCTATCAGTGTGATGTGGCACCATATGCATCTTCTAGGCATTGACACTGGAGGTTTTTTTTTGGGGGGGGGGATTGGCTTTTTGAGAAAAAGTATAGTTGAGGTTGGCCTTGAAGGCATGATGGTTTTCCTGCTTCAGCCTCCCAAATGCTGGAATCACAGGTGTGCACCACCATGCCCAGCAACATACTTTGGACATCACCATCTACTTGGTCCAGTTGGCAAGACAGATGTTTGAAAACCACATCCTTGCTTGGAAATAAGTAACATGATCACTTGTTTTCCTTAAAGTGATAGGCTCATTTCTTCTGAAATGTCTGCCAAAACCCAAGTCTCAATAACTACAGTATTCCAAGTCAGAGGGTGCTTTGTGAGGAAAGCAGCTAGCTGACCTGCCAGCTCCAGTGAGCCTCTGGGCTTTTCCTCGAGAGAACTAGCATGCCTCAGTGTGTAGAAGGGCTGCAGGTGCACATTCCATAGTATCACATCCTATCGCTTCTCGGCCTTTTGGCTAAGATCAAGTGCATAGTATCACATCCTGTGCTTGTGGTGGCGACTCAAGTGAGATTGTCGTTTTGTGTCTCAGTGGACCCTATGTGAAGGTGAAGCCTGGCTTTGCCACACAGGCATGGCAGTGAAAGGCATAGTGCCTGTTGGTGGAATTCAGCACCACTTCCGTGGTTCAGGCCGAGGTCCCCGCTGTGACCCATCCCTCAGCACAAAGGGCAGACAGTGTGTAGCAGTGGGCATGCCTGTGTTGCCTAGAGCAGGCCACTCTTCCAGCGTCAGGGGCTCCAAGGCCCAGAAAGACACCAGGACCATGGGCACCATGGGAGGTGGTGTAGAGCAGACAGTTAGGCTGTTGTAAAGTGTGGTGTGAGCTCACCATAAGCAATGTTAGAAGTGGAAAGCTGTGTTCTGTGAGCTTTCTGCAGAGCCCTCAGGGTATGGGGAGGAGAGTTCTCCGTTGTGAGCATGGTGGTGGTCATATAGCTGAAGTTTGTTAAAAATGTTAGAATTGTACCCTGGAAAATGGTGAACTTTACCATAGGTAAATTTTGCCAGTACATCTATCTAGTTTCCTTTCATTGGCCAAATATTTCAGCCTTCTTTTCTTTTTTCTACTGGGGATTGAAGCCAGGATCTTCACTCTGGGCTATAGCCCCAGTCCCTTTTTCATTTGAGATAGGATCTCATTAATCACTAGATTCCCCAAACTGGGCTCCATCTTGCAGTCTTCCTGCCTCAGCCTCCCAGAGTTCTTGGATTACAGGCCTCCAGTACCATGCCTGGCTTACAGCAATATTTCTTAACATAATTTTTTTTTAATCATATTTTTGAGACAAGGTCTCTGCTATGCAGCTCAGGATGGCCTTGTGCTCACTTTTGTAGTCCAGGCTGGTCTCCCACCTTGCAATGATCCTCCTGCCTCAGCTTCCTGAGTACTGGGATTATGGGCATGTGTCACCATGCCTGGCTCAGAAGCCAGTTCTTTTTTTTTTAGGGAAGGATCTTCAGGGTATTCAGGGTCTTACTACTAGGTCAGACTCGTAGTGATCGCCTGTTTACAGCCTCTCAAGAGCTGGGATTATAGGTGTGTGCCACCACGCCCAGTCTCAATTGCCACTCAGTGCACCCCGGGGGCAGGTCCAGCATGGCAGGCTCAGGGATCAAACTCCTGGCCTTTGTGCCTACCTATAGGTGCTTTAATCCACTGAGCTATTTGGCTAGCCCAGAAGCCAGTTTTTGATGTCATGAAAAATGGTCAGTAGTGAAATATTTACTGGGATTCACTGTGTGTGGGAGAAACTGTTGTATTTCAATGCTGCCTTAAGTATATAGGGCCAGGTTGGCTTCTTTCCAATCACCTGTTTCCAGTGCCCCTTCGAGGTAGCATGATTGTCCTCCGATGGCCTTGAACTCTGTGGAGAGGACAGTTGTAGGGAGAGCTGGTCACTGTCACCGTTATCGGTTGAAAGCCCCTTCTGCTGTTTTACAGTAGAGTAATAAAAGAATCAACATACCTGGCCTGGTGTGTTTCAGTTTAGATCTGTGGATTCTTCTCTGAACTACTACTCACTGAGAGCATTCTAAGAAAAATCATGTGCATTGTTCAGTGACACCTGTGAAGCCTGACCTGGTGTGGGTGGGTGGCTTCTCAAGGTTCTGCCGTGGGCTGACCTGACCCCGACTCCCAGGCAGCCCACTGGCACTTCTGGTCTCTCTGCAGGGGCTCTGCAGCTCACTGCTAGTGCTGGAGGAGCCAGCGTCCATCGTGCAGCTGGATTACAGCCAGAAGGTGCTGCTGGTGTCCACCTTGCAGAGAAGCCTGCTCTTCTACACTGAGGAGAAGTCTGTCCAGCAGATTGGGACGCAGGCAAGGAAGAGGTGAGCTGCGTGAATACTTGGCTTGGGACAGGGTGGTTGCAAGTTCCCCTGGGTGTCCTGTGTGCCCACAGGGCCACGGCCTCTCCTCCCTCAGCTCCCAGGGTGCCTGGTGGCCTGTGCCAGCCTTGCCTGAGTCACGTGGGCAGTGTGTGCTCCTGAAGGAAGGTGCCTCAGGGACAATGTACATGTGCAGTGCTCCACCCCAAGGCCTATGCCCCATCCCCTCCCAGGCAGACCCTGCCACAATGCCAAGAAAACAGCCCATTGGCACACACTGCTGCCAGCTTGCTAGAGACTTGGGGAGCAAGGTGGAAGGGACAAGGACAAGGTGTAAGCGAGGCTGCTGGCTGTGAGCCCAAGGGGCTCCCATTTGTGTCCTCCTCTGCTTGGCTTACTGAATAGCACAGGGGGCACTGAGCCATGGCACTGGGAGTATAGAGAGAGGGGCAGTGAAGTGGGGCAGTGAGGCGAGGCCTCAGACTGGTGGTGCCAGGGGAGGGCCGGGTGGTGAGGTCACCCGGGTGCTTTGCACTGTCCCTGTGTGCTGTGCTGGCAGCAGCACAGTGCTTTATTCTTGCCACATGAGTCCTGGGTCCTGGTGATGCTCGCATTCCCCAAGCCACTGTCTTGCAAACCCCAAGCTCACTAGGTGGACCCTGATCCCTGCTGCCTGGGGCTGGTCCTGGCCTGCCTGGGGTGTCTGGCAGTGTCTGCTGGCTGCAGAATTGGGTAGCCATCACCCTAACCTGAGCCATAACCCTGTGTCACTGCTCAGCCCTGTCCTCCTGTGCTGTGGTGCAGATCCCTGGGAGGTCTTGGGAACCTCTCCTGTATGTGGTCTGGGCAGACCTCGCAGCCAAAACTAAAAGCATCCAGCGTGTCAAGCACTGTTGCAGTTACATAAGGCAAACAAATCTAGGCAGAAGTGACCAGTGTGTTAGAGGACTTAGAAAAAAAACATTTAAGGGGCTGGGGAGATAGCTCTGTGGCACCAGTTCCTGTCAGGCAAGTGCAAGGTTGTGAATTCGAACCCCAGTCCTGCAAAAAAAAAGAAAACATTTAAAAATTGGCTCACCTAGCCAGGCACCGGCATCCACCCAGAATCCCAGCACTCTGGGAGGCTAAGCAGGAAGAGCTCAAGTTCCAGCCTAACCAGGATAACTTGATGAGACACTGTCTCAGAGTAAGGAAGGGCTGGATGGTGGCTCAGTGCGAACCCTGTGGACTCAGTCCCAGTACTGAAAATGTTAAAAACTTGGCCAACAAGCTGGCTGGCCTGGAAAAGTGCGAGTCCCTGTGGACCCCATGTGGGGCCTCCGTGAGCACACTGGGCAGTCGTCAGTCCCTGACAGGTGTCTGTCAGGTCCTCTTGGGCCTGTGGTGCTGGCGCTCAGCCATAACCAGTCCCAGTACTCAAGAGACTGGGGCAGGGGACTTGCAAATTGGAGTGTAGCCTGGGCAACTTAGTGAGATCCTGTCTCAAAATAAATTTTAAGAAGGGCTAAGGATGTAGCTCAGTGGTTGTGTACTTTTGAATTCAGTCCCTAGCCCTGTGAAACAACCAAAACATAACGAATGCCTTGTCAGTTGGTCTTATGACCTTTGTTCCAGAGGTGAACTTGAAACAGGATGTCTTCCTTAGACCCCAGCTAAAGGGGTTTACTTTCTGGGGACCTAGTAAGATAATGACCTGCAAAGAAACCCCCATAAATATCCAGCTCAGGTGGGCCCAGGGGAGCCCCTGGCCTGGCAGGGGCCTGCTCTGAGCACAGCGTCAGGAGTGGGGCCTCCCAGGGACCATGACGGTGATGACAGGGCCTCAAGCATCATTGCTGGGCTTCCCATACATTTCCCTGTCAGTCACACCTTCTGACTTTGAGCTGGGAGTCACCTAGCTGGCTTTTAGAGATCAGGAGGCTGAGATCCCGTGGCGTAACTTTTGGGTGAGAGGAGGGCCGAGGGGGCTTGGGTAGTGTCTGGGTCTCACTCTAAAGCCAGTGCTCTTGCTGCTGTCGAAATCTTCGAGATAGCCAGGTTTGGTGGTACATGCCTGTAACCCCGGCACTCGGGAGGCTGAGGCTGGACCATCACTGTGTGTTCAAGTCCAGCCTGGGCTACATGAGTTCAAGGCCAGCCTGTACTGCATAGCAAGACTCAAAAAAACAGAACAAAAGCAAAAATGTGGAGGATAGCGTAGAGTAGCAATCAGCAGGGTTAGGGCTGCCCCGATTCTCTTCCTTTGGAATTCTGGTGGACGTTGGCGCACTGACGCAGACGTGGGACCCAGAGGACCCAGGTTTCTGGGGCACATAGGCTGGTGCAATCACAAGGAAGAAAGCCTGGAATTGCTTTCTAAACTTGAATGTGCTCTTGGTCAAAACCCAGCAGTTCCACTGTGGAGTAGCCTTGGCTGACTCTTCTGCCTGCGTGCTAGGGTGCGTGTGCACAAGTGCTCATGGTGTATTGGTCAAAATAGTCAGAAAGCAGCAGCAGGGGCCGGCCAGACAGTTTAGCAGATGAAAGCACCTGCCTAGGCCAGGCAGACACAGGGGCTGAGTTTCTATACCCTGGGCATGCTGTGCGAGCCCCGCCCTTGGGGCACGCTGAGACAGTGATTGAGACCCCACGTGGTGGTATCGTGGTGGTGCATACCTGTAATCCCAGCACTTGGGAGGCCGAAAACAGGAGGATCACTACCTGTGTAGTTAGACCCTGTAGACCCTGCACTAAATGCATTTTAAAAAGCAGTGTTAAATGAAAAAAAGCAAATTATAAAAGCTATAGAAATGGACTTGCTCTTTTTTCAAAAAGTGAAAGACAGTGCTATATTACATAGTGTTTAGTACTGTATAGCAATGTGGTGGCATGAGGAATAACGAAAGAGCAAGTACAGTTAAGTTTGACAGTCACAGCTGGCAGGACCTATGGGCAACACTGGTCACAGAGCACAGGCATGGGGTGGTTCAGGACTTCCTGCTTGGGGGTGGGCACATGCCTGGGTGTCCCATTAGGCTCTTTTTTTTTTTTTTTTTAATTTGGCATAGAGTCTCACTACACAGCTTGGACTTGTAGTGATCCACCTGCCTCAGCCTCCCCAGTGCTGGGATTATAGGTGTGTGCCACCATGCAGAGCCAGCACAGTTCACCCAGGGTTCCAGGGCTGGCACAGCATGTAGTATCGGGGATTGAACTTGGATCCTTGTACTTGTCAGGCAGGTGCTTAGACCACTGAGCTCTCTCCCCAGCCCATTAGGTTTCTTAACTTATATTACTTATATGTTGCATGTGTCAGACATTTCATGATTTAAAAAACAAAAAGATACTAAGCCCAGGGCTGGAGAGATAGCTCCATGGCACAAGTGCCTGCCTGGTAAGTGCAAGGTCGTGAGTTCGAACCCCAGTCCTGCAAAAAAAAAATTTTTTTTTAAAAGATACTAAGCCCAGGGACCAGAAGGGAAGTTCTGAGAGGGCAGCAGTGCGGGTGGTTGCTCTCTTGCTGTGCACAGGCACTTTCTGGGGCCAGTATGACTGCCACTCAGAGGACAGAAGGCCAACTGCTGCCTCTGCCCACGTTGCCTAAAGAAGACTGAGATGTGTCCGGAGGAACTGTGGGAATGCAGACAGAGTGGGGAGGCCCTGGGAGGCCAGCAGATGCGCAGATGACCGGAAATGGAACAGCAGGAGAGAGGCAATCCCACACCTGGATTCTGTTGTTGTTACTGTTGGGCTGGCAGCCACATCACTATAAATCAGTCCATGCCTGGTCTTTTCTTTCTTTTTTTCTCCTGACTATAGTACTGGGAAATTTGGTGCTTGTTTTATACCAGGACTGTGCAAGCAGAGCGACCTCACCCTGTATGCAGCCCGGCCTGGGCTTCGGCTGTGGAAGGCTGATGTGAGAGGTGCAGTGCAGGCCACCTTCATCCTCAAGGACGTCTTTGCTGGCGGGGTCACGCCCTTCGAGCTGTACCCACGTGTGGAACCCCCAGACCAGGGCGGCTGCGGCTCCCCCGAGAAGCACCTGGGGCTGGTGTCCTGCTTCTTCCGGGAGGGCTGGGTGCTTAGCTGGAATGAGTACAGCATCTACCTTCTGGACACTGTGAGCCAGGTGTGTAGTGGCCCAGGCCTCGGTACCTCGGCGAGAAGGGATCTGGTTCCTGTATTTTCCCTCTCCCGTGGGCCACTCAAGGAACTGAATAGAAGATTTGGTCATTTTTGTAGTTTTGAAAAAATAATTTGTTTCTGAAATTCAGTCCTGCTTACTCTGCCAAGAAGTGAAGTGTACGTTTTGTATGTAAGTGCTGTTCCTGATAGACTGGCTGGGCCATGTTCTTCCTCTTTCCCCAGTGTTGGGAATGAAGTCCAGAGCCTTGCCATGCTGACTGCGCACCAGTTCTGTCACTGAGCTAATAGGCTCTGCCCTTGTATGAGTTGCTGAACTATTATGGTGGTCATCTAATTCAGCTGAAGCCCTTAAAACAACAGCTTCTCTTCCCAGAGACCACCCCTCCCTTCTTCTCCAACCCAGCCCAGGGTGCAGTTTCCTTTCACCTTTTCTGACACCTCAGGGAGGACCCCAAACCAGCTCCTCAGATATTTCTAAACATGCCCCTCAAACTCTACCCCTAGCACGGTTCATAAAAGCCCCGGCTTTCTTTGTCTCAGGCCAGAGGATCCACCTGCCCCATCTGTCCTTGATCTTCTCTGTGTCTTTGGAGTTAATAAAGGCTTCTTTTATCTTTCCTAGCTCTTTATTGCACTGCTGAAATGCCTGTCCTGAGCTGCACCCCCAGCCCCTAGGCTCTGCCTTTTCGTCCTGAGCTGCACCCCCAGCCCCTAGGCTCTGCCTTTTCGTCCTGAGCTGCACCCCCAGCCCCTAGGCTCTGCCTTTTCGTCCTGAGCTGCACCCCCAGCCCCTAGGCTTTGCCTTTTCGTCCTGAGCTGCACCCCCAGCCCCTAGGCTCTGCCTTTTTGGATATGTCAAGCATGCTCTCAGGACATTACCACCCTGGGACCCACACAGGCCTGCACCGGCCCCAGGCAGGACAGGACCCTCTCCTTGACCCGTTCTCTCTTTCACCCTTGCTCTTACACAGATGAAGTCATATTATTCTGCCAGGGCATTTTTTTTCACTCTTTTTTAACTTAATGACACCAGGGGCAACGTCCTAGCATTGTTAGATGGAGGTAGGAAGCAGTTTCTGCTTGAATCCAGATGATAAAATGTCACTACTAGAGACAATTCAGGACTTTAAACAAAGCAGTTCTTTTCAGTTTTTGTCCTAAGAGTAAAGCTTTTGCCAGCCTCACACCTGCACCACTGCTTTGTCCCACCATGGGAGACGCAGAGCTGCCCTAGTGGGGCAGAACATTTTCTTGTTAGGTGCTCACATCCTTCTGGTCCCCATCGCAGCTCCCTAACTGCAGTCATCAACCAGGCCTGGTGGAATTAGTTCAGTAGAAAATAAAACAGACCCTTGTCTCTCGCCATGTGGGCCTCACTGGCCTGGGTTTAGTTTTCTGATGGCAGAAGTGGGGTGATGGTGCTGGTTAAGGGCTTGCCTCCTAGCCTGCAGACAGTCTGTGCCCCTTCCCAATGATGGTAACTTCTATCTATCCTTGGATTCCTTTGTAGCTCGTTAATTAGTGGCATCAGCATAGCCTGTGACCCAACACCAGTGCTTTTCACCTACATACTTCTGAGTTTTGAGTGTAGGTATAATTAACTATGTTCCCGGGGGGGACCAGAGCAGGTCTGTGGCTTCCCCAGTGCTTGGCAGACAGGGCCTGCCTCCTGCCATCTGCTGGGCTACCCGGAAGTTAGCAGGGAGTGTAGGCCCCTTTTTAGGGATGCAGCAAAATAGTCCCTTACTTGCGCTGTTAGCGGAAAAGCAAGAGCTGTCCAGAATCGCTGCCTGAGCAGGCAGCATCCCACTCACAATAGAAGTCTCTGCAGTGACTGGGACCTAGAGGAACCTGAGCAGAGAGAAAAGTTTCTGCTGGAGAGGGGCAGGGACCTGCCTAGGCAGGTGACAGGAGGTAGCAGCAGCCACTGGTGGCAGGGGCCCCTTGCCAGGGAGGATGAGATCTGGGTCACAGGTGTGGGGAGCAGGTGGCGGGAGTGTAGGGAGAGGCTCTGCTGGTCCAGCCCTGTCACTTTATCGCCAAGGTGTACATCTGTGAGATCACCTGACTTGGGGTTGAGTTACTCTTAAGAATTTTCAGCCTGGTGTAGTGGTGCAGGCCTGTAATCCCAGCACTCTGGGAGGCTGCAGCAGGATGGCAAGTTTGAGCCCAGCCTAGGCAACTTAGCAAGACTGTCTCCCAAAAAATAAGGCTGAGGATATGGCTCAGTGCAAAGACCTTGAGTGAATCCACTGTACCACAAAAACTGAAAACAATCCAACCTTCAGAGCTGGGTGCAGTGGCACACACCTCTAGTCCTACCTCTAAGGAGGGTGAAACAGGGCAGGACAAGTCATGGTCCAGCCTGGGCAACCTAGTAAGATGCTGCCTCAAATAAAAAAGGCTGGGGATGCAGCTCAGTGGCTCAGTGGTAGAACACTCTTGGGTTTAATATCTGGACCTTAAAATTTGTTTCCAGAAGTTGTGATAGCAGAGTGTAGCAGTCACTTGCTTGCATTCTTACACTTTTATGCCTTGAATTTTTATTGTTATCTGGTTTTGAAATTTTTATTGGTTTATCTCTGACAGGCCACCATTGCTGGTTTGGAAGGATCGGGTGATATTGTGTCTGTCTCCTGTACAGAAAATGAAATATTTTTCTTGAAGGGAGATCGGAACATCATCAGGATTTCCAGCAGGCCTGAGGGACTGGCGTCAATAGGTTTGTATTGGCTAGAAACCATGTTGTGTGTCAGAGCGCAAGCGCAGGGCCTTGCAGTGTGTGATTAAGCTTGCGTGATCTTACTGGCCGATCTGTGGCAACTTCTCCTAAACAAGCAGCTGTTCTTGTTAGTAACTTGCACAACCCCAGATTTGAATACTGGGGAGCCCTCTGGACATGGCGGTCAGGACTTGGTGCAGTGATGCTGCTCTGGGTGTGCACAGCCTGCCTGGTTGTCACCTGTTTGTGGGGGTACAGCTGAGCAACTGAAGTTAGTAGTTAGTCTGAGTGTAAATAGCTGCGTGTGGCGGCAGCTGCCACCTTGCATGGTATGGTGCCTCCAAACAGCTCCTGCCTGCTTGTCCTGGTGCACCTTGGTGCACCTGAGCCCATGGTCCCTGTGTGTGTTTGACATCTGTGTCCTAGCTTCTGGCAGTTTGGGTAGCACAGAAGCCTGGTAACTAGTGCATACAGTAGGTGTCCAGGTCCTGGTGTTCTTTGTATGTGTTGAGAGGGATACATCCCCTGCATTGGGATACTGGCCGGCTCACGGTCCCGGGGACAGGTGTAAGGACCTGTGTTCTGCTGTCTTGGCTGTGCTCTGTGCTTGTGTTCACACTGATTGCCCACATCTACATCTTCATCCAGAGTCTGTGCCAGTGGAAAATTGCTTATCCCACCTTGAACTTCAGGAAGCTTGATCATCAGTACACCTGTATTTTTCAAATGCTTTTTGAGTCAAATTAAGGTATATTCAAGACATAGTTGAAGTATGAGATCTAACCAGCTCAGACTTATTATAATGAAGGATGTGTGAGCTGAAGCAATACGCACTGTGTAGTTGGGGTGTTCCCTTGCTGCTAGCCCAGGCGACGGCAGCAATAGCGATTTGTCTTCTTGAGTCTGACACCTGAGCTTCCTTCAGTGCAGAGCCACAGGTATCCAGCTGCCTGTAGTTCTGCATATCCTGGGTGCCTGTGGATGTAGGGTTACCCAGTTCTTCATAGGATGGAAGCCGTGCTCCCTCTCTGCCAGCTGTTTCCCTGGGTAGCCAACTCTCTGGAGCAGCAGTGTTTACCAAACTCTTTTCTCTTAGCAAGAGACAGTTTGGAGGTGGTGCGGTGTCCTGAATACATCCCTGTGGAGTGTCTGGAGAAGCCTCCTGGGGTCGGCGCTGCAGAGACAAGGCTCAGGGCCTCCTCAGTGGCCAGTTCGGTAGCCAGCTCAGCAGCCAGCAAGCCCCGGAGCCGGAGCAGCTCGCTCACATCCACTGACAGTGGCTCCAGCCTGCTGCTACCCACGCCTCCAGGTGGCCCAGAGCCCAGCACAGGTGGACAGCCTATCTCACAGAGATTCAGGACCATCAGCTCGGAGGATTTCGAGCAGGAGCTTGTGGTGAAGCCCCTCAGGGTCAGGAGGAAGAAGAAGAAGAAGACAGGTGGGTCTGTCTTGTGGAGTGTGCATCTGCAGACTCGGGTGGCGCGAGAGCCTCTGCGAAGCGAGCGTACTCCTTGAGGAAGGAGTCTCTTGCGCAGTGCTTCCCACACTAGCAGAGGATGCACTGCATGTGCAAGCATGCACATATGCACACACGCGCACACACACACACTAAGTATCTAGCAGTTGTGAGTGACCCCAGAGCATTGGTATACGTGCACCCTACTGAGAGGCTCTTTTCGGTATTTAAAGCAAAACATGGTCTTCTCCATGTGGCCTGCAGACTAGGCGCGAGATTCTGCAGACTGGGGAGGGTGGAGCCCAGGAGATCGGCGCTGGTGTGCAGCTGGTCTTATCACCAGACGGCGATTTAATACGGGACATTTTAAACTCTGAATTTCTCTGTGCCTATCATACCTTGCTGACTGAAGGTCACTGCAGGGCTTAGCATTTAAACAATGTTGAAAGATGGGCCTGTATGTAGTTCAACACCCTGCAGCTGTCACTTCCTTCCTGAGAATTTCTTGGTAAGCTCCATCAGTGTTTCTATCCTGAAGCATCCCTGAACTGGGACTGCTTAGCAGGTTTATTCTTTCATTTAAAGTAATTTTTTCTTGAGCTAAAACTTTGTTTCTAAGTCTCCTGTTGCTGTCTGGAGTCAGGCTTTCTCCTGAGTGTTCTTGTTTGAATTAGAAGGCGGAGGCAGCCACACCTGTGCCAGCTCCCTGGAGCCAACACCCTGCTCTGAGTTCCCCGGCAGCAGCCCCCAGTTGCCAAGCACAGAGCAGCTGTCCATGACCTCAGGAGTCCTGGGAAGCAGTGTGGACCGGCTGAGCACGGAGTCACCTGGTGGTGAGAGCAGCGTTGGGGGCAGCGAGGTGAACGGTGTCTTGCTGGGGAGCAGTGACCCAGAAGCATTTAGCATCCTGGAAGCACCTGAATCTGCCTCCAGCATACTGGACAAAGAAGCTGATGCTGCCTCTCAAGTTCCACAAGGTCACCTAGCGCTGGAGCCAGAGCTGCTCCTTGGGGCATTGATGTTGCCCTTGCTCCCAAGGGACAGTGTGGAAGGCGACAATGACAGAGGACTTGGAGAGCTGCCCACTCCTATGAATGTTGACCCCGACAAGAGATGGGTGTCGCACCCAGGCCAGGATGGTGCTCTTGAGGCCCCTAAGGGGGAGGACCTGGAGGCCAAGGGTTCTCAGAGCCCCTCTCCAGAGCCCCTGCTCCTGGAGGCCCTCACGGCACCTCCCAGTGTCAGCAGGACCTCAAGGCCAGTGCAGTGGCCGCTTGCAGTCAGACCTGCTGAGGGGAGCACTCAGCAGATCTGCGAAGATCAGGGCAGCCCCAAGCTTCTCTGTGCAGAACCCTGGGCTGCTGTCCCTGAATGTGACACAGGACAGAAGGAAATGCCTATGTCTCAAAGTGACCTGAAGAGTGGGAACAGACAGGTGACTCCTCTCTTGACCACTTCCACAGCCCACACCCAAGAGCCTTGGCTTGAGCCACCATCCCGGGACCTGGCACTGACATCCAGTGATGAGGAAGACATCTATGCCCATGGGCTGCCGTCTTCATCCTCAGAGACAAGTGTCACAGAGCTGCGAGCTGGGCACTCTGTGCAGGACCTGAGCCAGCCTGGGATGGATGACCCCACCCTGCTCAAGTCAGATCAGGTGTGTGGTGCGGTCGGGTGAGGTCCCTGACGTGGAAGGTTGATGCTTGCTGTCCTTTTCTTCTTTCCTTCTTTCTCCTTTGTCAGTACTTGGTGTTGAATCTGGGGGTATTCTATCAAGAACTACATCCCCAGCTCTTGGAGACAGGATCTTGCTAAGTTGCCTGGACAGGGCTTAAAGTTGTGACCCTCTTGCCTCAGCCTCCTGAGTTGCTGAGATTATAGGTTTGTCTCATTGTACCTAGCAGACTACTTTTTTACTTAGAGATTTTTTGGCAAGACTGATTATTTTCCTTCTTATGGAAATCACTTATAATCCTGCTGTAAAACCTGAATACATCTTGAAGTCTGGGCTTGGGAGAATTTGCAGTGCAGGCTTTTGAGCCCCCCAGTGCCCCACTTATGGTAGGAAGCAGCTTCTTGGGCTTGTCCCGGACCAGAGCAGCTGGTATGGTGGACAAAGGCTGGCGTCCTTCCATGCCCACACGTAGGTCCCTCAAGGAGCTGCCCTCTCCCTGACCTGCACGTGGCTAGTCTTATGTGTCTGCCCATCCCATGGTACAAGGGGGTACCAAATGATTTTGGAGACATTTTTATAAAAATCATTTTTTGGAAGGTGTTTACTCTTCTTAATATGTCCTTATAATGAGATACATTTAGTTTCAAAGCTAACTCCTCCTGTGGTGTTTCCTGCCGACCATGGGCTTGAGATGTGGCCCATGGCCATCCACTTCCTCTACACTGCTGTGGGTTCCTATGCTGATGGCGCAATGCCTGTCAGCACTCACCACATGCAGGGATATGCTGCACATGTCTGGAGGGCAGCATGCTTCTTCTAAAGAACAATAGGCCATGGGGCTGGGGAGATAGCTCCGTGACACAAGTGCCTGCCTGGCAAATGCAAGGTTGTAAGTTCAAACCCCGGTCCCACAAAAAAAAAAAAAAAAAAAACAACAGGCCACAAACCAGGGGCTCTTTCTCTGGTACCTGAGGGGGAACCTGAGGCTCAGAAAGGGTCAGTGAGTCCACAAACCCTGCAATGAGAGAAGGGCAGAGCAGGCCCTGGCCTATGCCCCCTCAGGCCTTGAAGTCCAGCCTGGTACCACTTGCCAGCCCATGTTGCTTCTCGTCCAATGCTTCTTGATCCCCTAGGGTTGCTTTGTGCTGGGGCATCCAGTGCCAGAGGCAGCCAAGGGGGTTCTGTCATTGTGGACGGAGGCCTGAGGAAGCCAAGCTGGCTGCAGGGCACACAAGCTAGGGTGAATAAAGTCGGGCCCTTGTTCACAGGACCCTGAGTATTAGGAAGGTCATCAGAGTGTGACAGGTCACCGATCTTCCCAGGGGCACTGGCGTCCATTCCAGCATAGCTCTCTGCAGGCTGAGCATGGGATGAATTTATTCAGTTCCTCTGAGACCCTTGCAACCACATCCATATGATGCTGTTCTCCATGATAGCTGTGCAGTGAGTGCAGCTCCGTCCCCACATTGGGTCTCATACCTGCGTCCTTGTCCTTTTCAGTTTGCAGAGAGCTGGATGGGCTACTCAGGCCCTGGCTACGGCATCCTCAGCCTGGCGGTGTCCGAGAAGTACATCTGGTGCCTGGACTACAAGGGCGGCCTGTTCTGCAGTGCACTGCCAGGAGCTGGGCTCCGCTGGCAAAAGTTCGAAGATGCCGTCCAGCAGGTGGCAGTGTCACCCTCAGGTTGGCCTCAGTCTGGGATTCTGCTGATGTGTGCAACCTTCGATGGGTTCTGGGAAGCAGCGCAAAGATCAAAAGTCACTTCCTTCCCCATCAGTAAATGGCATCATAACTGTTTACAGTTTTGGGATTGATTGATTGATTGATTGATGTCTTTTTGAGACAGGCCCTCGCTGTGCAGCTCAGGCTGGCCTTGCACTCGCCATGTAGCCAGGCTGGTCTCCAACTTGCACCAATCCTTCCTACCTCAGCCTGAGTACTGGGATTACAGTTGTACGCCACTATGCCCAGCTGGGATTTTATTGTGATAATGAATGTAGATATTTTTGTAAGCTATATAAGTAGTTTGAATTTTGAGGGTTTTTAGTGACACTAACAAGCTATTTTCCTAAAAATGCACTTCCATTTGTCCTTGTTTCTGAAGCTACTAAACTCAGGAAGGCGGGCTTGGGAACATGCAGGGTTCATCCCAATGGCTTGGCTTCCTTACTGGAAAGTCTTTAATGAGCTATGTGCTCTGGATGAATGGTCTATACCCAGCTGCAGAGAAAAACACCCAGCTCCTTTTCTGTCCCAGACTGGCATTTGCTCCATTGAACTTGTTTTGTTTTCCTTCCTTGCCCTCTTTTTCTCCATCCTTTTCTCCCTTCCTTTCTCTTTTTGTTTGTTTTTAATAGTACTTGGGGTAAAACCACGGAGCTACATATCTGGGCCTTTATTTTGAGACAGGGTCTCCCTAAGTTTCCGGGGTGGGACTTAAACTTTTGACCCTCCTGTCCCAGCTTGTCAGAGTTCCAGGAACTCCACAATTGGCTTGCTTTTTCTTAGCGTTGGCCACTTTTATTTCAGTGTGTTGGGGCAGGGGGACCAGAAGCACGTGTGTATGTGCCCTACCATTTGGTTCCTGGGAGGACTTCAGCTGCTCCTTAAGCACCAATTGTACCTCAGTAGCTCAGTATGTCTCTGTAGACCTTTACTTGTAGCCAGGCACAGTGGTGGATGTCCGTAATCTCAGCACCCAGGAAGCTGCGGCAGGAGGATTACTAGGAGTTTGAGGCTAGCTTGGGCTACACACTGGGTTCAGGTCAGCCTGAATAGTGAGACCTTGACTCAAAAAACTTCTTAGACCTCTAATATCATTGCAGTTTTTGTGCCCCTGGGGTGAGAGTGAGTGATGTGGTAGCCCCAGGCACTCTGTGCTTCTGGGGCCTCCAGCCTCAGATCAGCCTGTAAGGGGACAGGGAGGCTAGAGGATGCTGAGGGACATAGCACTGAAGCCCAGCAGCTGGTGGTTGGTGGCAGAGGCCCAGACCCCTGGCCTGATGGAGTGGAAGAGCAGGTATGCTCTGGAAATCTCTTATAGATCCAAGATGCAGGTCTCCATAGGTGACTCCAACTTTCACTGGAGTGAGTAGAGTGTTTGTTTCCCCAGGAGCCCTGCTCTGGAAGATTGAGCAGAAATCCAACCGTGCTTTTGCATGTGGGAAAGTCACCATCAAGGGCAAGCGACACTGGTATGAAGCGCTGCCCCAGGCTGTGTTTGTGGCCTTGAGCGATGACACGGCCTGGATCATCAGAACCAATGGCGACCTGTACCTGCAGACAGGTGAGAAGCAGCACACTTGGAACAGCCACTCGCTCCAGAGTCAAATGTGGTTTTAGTAAAGCCCTTTCTAGAAGGAGTGCGTGGAATAGATCAGCAGTGCTCTGCTGCTGAGCAGATTCGGCTTGGAGAAGTTGATGGCAAGACTTTCTCGGGCTGTGTAGTAGCAGGGTGCAGAGCAGCACCGTCTTGTCCTGTGGCTAAGCTTGGCTGTTGCTTACCCTGGGGATCCAGCGTCAGGAGGAGAGGAAGACAGAAGCCAGCAGAACCCTCTCTCCGGGAGCATAGGGACTGGGCTTGCTTGAGTCAGCTCAAGGCCCAGTTCCTAGGTACACATGGCTCAGAAAAAATTTGAGAGCTGGCGAGATAGCTCAGTGGTCTAAAGCCCCTGCATAGACAAGTGCAGGGACCAAAGTGATCCCTGGCACTACGTGCCATACCAGTCCTGCCCCCAGGGTGGGCTGAGCCAGCCACACACACACACACACATACACACACAGAACTAATTTGTTCTCAATGTTAGTCACTTCTCCTAGGAAACTGCTCTTAAAGAAACCCTCAACTCCTAAAAGTAGCACAGTGGGGCTTTTGTATTATAAAAATAAGCTATAACAAAGGTCTGTGCTGTGTGCGTTAACATAGCAGGAGACAGTTTGTCAGGCGCGCATGGCCTAGCATGCTGGGGAGGACGGGGCAGGAGTGCTGCCTGCACCGCCTGAGCCCTGTGGGCATGTGCAGCTCATTCTTCTGGCCTTAAGCATTGCTAGTTCCATGAGCAGAGTGAAAGCTCTGCAGCAGCTGCAGGAGTTCCTGGCTCTAGAGAGTCGGTGTCCTCCTCTGCTGCCATCCCTGACCTGCAGCCCCAGCAGCCTGGCTGCCTGCCGGCCACATGAGGTGGGCCGGGTCCTCCTGAGGGCCTCTCTTAAGTGGAAAGAGTTCCATGAAGTGCTGCACCTCCAGGGCCCAGGATGTTGGAACTCATTCATGCAGGGCACGGCACTCGCGAGTGGGAGTAGCCACATCCCAACCTGGGGCGCCAAGGTGGTTGGTGAGCCAGGTGCTCCCAATCCTTGTTGAGAGTATGGTGCTAGCCCAGGATGTGTAGTGAGGAGGCAGCAGATGAGACCAAAAACGGTGGTACACCCTATGATCCCAGCTTGGGAGCCTGAGGCAGGAGGATGGCAAGTCTGAGTTCAGCCTGGGCCATTCATGGACTTGGTAAGATAATGAAAACAGGGCTGGGAGGTAGTTCTGTGCAGACGCCACAGGTTTGATTCAGTTCTGGGGGAGGGGTCTTGCCATAAAGCTTTTGTGACTGTAGTGCCAAGGCCTAGCTGCAGGCTGGGGCCACAGAACACAGGTGTGGGAGCCAGCTCTTCTGCCTTGGGAGTGACTTTGGAGCCCACTGGGACACACTGTAGGCTGACAGGAAAGGGGAAGGAGCCTGGACAGGGCTCAGGTCCCCGAGTTCCAGCTCTGCCACAACCTAGCAGCGATGGCAGGAAGCCAGGGGTTTGCATTCACAGTGGAACTCAACCCTGGCAAGCGCAGGCAAGGGGCGGCCCCAAGCAGCTGGGGTCCCCGGATGCCTCAGGCCCAGCAGGCAGCCTTCCTGGCAGAGGGCAGTTCTACAAGCCTGACTGGGCTGCTGCATTCCTGCACTGGGCTTCTTCATCTGCCATCAGAGCCTCTAAACTTGCAGGATTCTGCAAGATCTGGACTGTGTTCTTTTGGGATCCAGATGTCTAAAAGTGCCTCAGATAGGTGTCATGCTGAAGCAGAACTTAACTTTTTGTGTTGACTAAACCTTAAGAAGAGGCGCACGCTGAAAAAACATAACCAGTACATACACACGCACACATGTGTACATACATACACCTACACATAGCCACAAACACAGGTGCCAGGAGAGGAAGAAGCGCTGATGGTCTGGGCTCTTCCCTCACCATAGGCCTCAGTGTGGATCGCCCCTGCGCCCGTGCTGTGAAGGTCGACTGTCCCTACCCACTATCCCAGATCACCGCCCGGAACTGTGTGGTGTGGGCGCTGACGGAACAGAGAGCCCTGCTGTACCGTGAGGGTGTGAGCAGCTTCTGCCCCGAGGGGGAGCAGTGGAAGTGTGACATCATCAGGTATGGCCAGGTCCTGTCTGTCACCGCCTGGGTGTGGCTCACCTCCATTCTCTGCCAGGCCTCACTCAGGTTCTTGGGCAGGACAGCTCCCAGATGTGCTATGGGAAGAAAACTCTTGAATTGACCCAGCCAAATTCTGGAGTCTGGGCTTGGCACTGGGTCACCTCTGCCAGTAGCTTGTACATCTGGGCAGCCCTGTGGTCATCTGTCTTGAAGTGGCCTTTGGTCAGAGCTGCTGTTGTCACTGGTTTCTGTCCAGAGACTGTGATGGGTTGGATCCATGTACTTTTTTGTGTACTACTCATCCTACTCAGTTGAAGTTGGTGCCTAAATGGAAATTCATTAGTTTACTTTTTACCTTCTAAGATTTAGGCCTTAGCTGGAGGTAGTGGCACATGTCAGCACTCTGCAAGGGGAAGGCAGGAAGGTCATGAGTTTGAGCCCAGCCTTGGAAACCTAGACTCTGTATCAAAATTAAAAGGGCTGTATCAAAATTAAAATGCAGCTCAGTGTGAAGCCCCTGGGTTCAATCCCAGTACTTAAAAAATAAATAAGTCCTTAGAAAAATTATATCAGGCTAGTCTTGATCTTGGTTTGAATGTAACAGTCAAAGGGCTTCTATAGAGACTGTTGTGATCTGGGATTGGCTGGGGTTAGGCTTGAGTTGGCTGAGACTCAGCCCGGCTCACAGGCCCCCGGACTGGTCGTGCCCCTCCTCGCCGGCAGCATGGTGAACACAGAGGTAGCCTGCCTGCAGAGCCACATGGAGCCTCAAAGCTGGCCAGGGCAGCAAGTAACAGGGCAGTGCTTGCCAGGGATAGCTGCATGTACATCCTATTCACAGGGAGTTTGCAGCCGCTTCTTGGGGAAGATGGAAGGGGAGTGGTGGGCATGCTTGTGGGCTTGGATGCATTCCACGGTCCACTGCCCCCCCTCCCGTGTCAGGAGCCACTGCGCCATCCCAGGCCTCACCATGCCTCACACACCTGGATCTCCTACCCCACCTGGCCATGTGACACAGCCACACCTCCACCTTGGCCTTTACCAGCCCAGTCCTGAGCTGCAGCCACTCTTCCTCTAACCAGGCTGCCTGGCGACACTATGGAGCTAACCCTGTGCTCTCTTGCATTTTTCAGTGAAAAACAAGCACTAGAGCCCGTCTGCATCACTCTCGGGGACCAGCACACTCTCTGGGCGCTGGACATCCGCGGGAAGCTGTGGTTCAGGACCGGGGTGGTGGCCAAGAAGCCCCAAGGGGATGACAGTCACTGGTGGCAGGTAGCACTGGCTCTACCCTGGGTTGTTGTCCTCCCAGGCCTGTGTGAGGTTAGACTTCCTGGGTTTGGTTCCATTGAAAACACTAAGGGGTTTTCACAGCAAAGAACTGTCGAAGACTTCTTTGCTTAAATTGTGCAGACTGACTCCGTGTTTTCCTTTGGTGGTATTTAGACCTGTACATTGCAGGCTAGATAAACCCAGTGTCATCTGCTGGGAGGCCTGAATGATAGCGATGTTGCATTCTGAACAGTGTGCTAAGAAGAGACTATACAGGCTATGGGTTTGCCACTCCAACTCCAAAGTCAAGTTTACCTTCTCTCAGGTGTGCTTGAAAGGCCTTAAGCCGGGTGTAGTGGTACACACCTGGAATCCCAGCACTCGGGAGGCTAGAGGCAAGATCAGTGTGAGTTCAAGGCCCCCATGAGAAAGGTTAGGATAGAAGGCTTCTTTAAAGAGGCTGGGCGCCACTTAGTCACAGAAATTACACGTGCTTGGTTACCCACGCGTGTAGCATGAAGTACACAAGAAAGACAGGAACATTTCCTGGAAGTGAGGATACCAGCCTGGTGTGTCCTGCAGTCTCCCCACCACTCAGCTGGTGCACTGCTGTGCTGTTGGCCCTGGCACCCAGGGCCATACAGGGTGTGACAGCGCCCTCACCACTGTTCTGACTGGCCTCTCCTCTACACCCTGCAGGTGAGCATCACAGACTACGTGGTGTTTGACCAGTGCAGCCTATTCCAGACCATCATCCACGCCACACACTCAGTGGCCACCGTAGCCCAAGCACCCGTGGAGAAGGTGGCAGACAAGCTGCGCACAGCATTCTGGTCCCAGCAGCTTCAGTGCCAGCCTAGCCTGTTGGGGGTCAACAGCAGCGGCGTCTGGATCTCCTCGGGCAAGAATGAGTTCCATGTTGCCAAGGGAAGCCTTATAGGTGGGCAAAGGGTTTTCTCTTCACTGTGCTTTTTGGACAGCTTTGGCTCATTATTTTATTTTAGGTTTTGCAACACATGGGCTCAAACCCAGGGCCTTGTGCAACATTTAAAGGAAAGGTTTTGCCATCTGGGCTGGAAAGGTCAGGCAGTACTGGTGGGCCAGGTGCTGTGGGGAGTATTGTGCTGTCATCCCCCTTGGTCCCTTTTCCTTTTGCATCCACCATTCCTGAGGCTCAGGGTCCCCTTGTGGGTCTAGTGCAGGGGATTCCTGTGCATAGCAGTTGCAGTAGAAGAAAGCACATGGAGCACATTTGTAATAATTTCACATGGAAGTAAAGAACTCCAGTCTCACAGAACCTGGGCAAAAGAAGAGTTCATTGCTGGAGGGGGTCTTGGCTACTGTAGGACAAGGCCTGGCCAGCTCTGAGCATGAGCTGGGTTCATTCTGTGAAGGAAACCTGGGTTCTGAGTTCTCTGCCTCCTGCATCCCCTGGCCACTGCTGACAGGACCTGCAGCTGTGGGTGGCAGGCTATGCTGGCTCCCGGTGCTGGCCAAGGGACACTGGACAGCTGTGAGAGGTTCCCAAGGCCAGCTGCAGGCTAGAGCAAAACTCTGAAGTGTTTTCATTGTTGTCTTCCTTTCCCCCATCCTCTTCCTTTACTCTGTCCAGGTACTTACTGGAATAATGTAGTTCCCCGGGGGACTGCGTCTGCGACAAAATGGGCCTTTGTGTTGGCTTCTGCGGCTCCCACCAAGGAAGGTTGGTTTGAGTGCCCTGGTAGAACTGAACATTCACTGCTCTGCCTGTGGCCCAGTGCATGATGGGTCCAGCATGCAGCCCTTAGCCAAGGGAATGCGGCCGTGGTGTCCAGGCCAGGTGTACTGAGGCTGAGCGTTATAGCAGATGGACAGAATGATGTCAGGCAGGGTATCCTGAAGGAAGGGACTGTGGTCAGCTGCTGTAACCTCCTGGGGCAGTAGCAAGGGCTGCAGCTTCTTGGGCACCATCCATTGGCCCTGGAGAAGCCTCAGCCTCTGGCTCTCCTGCATTCCCACTGTACCTGTGCAGAGCCATAGCCCCTCAGGACATGGAGCTTTGCAGCCAGAAGAAGCAGCAAGGCCTTGCTGCTAGCTGGGATGCAGGAATTTAGGTCGCCCTACCAGGAAGGGGCTGGAACCTCTGCCCAGAGCCACAGAAGGGGTTAGCGAGCTGCTGCTGGAAGCCTGGGGCGGAGAGGAAGCCAATTGCTTACTGCTTAGTTCAGCGGTGGTCCGGCATTCGGTGACATGGTGGGTTCTGAGCGTGCCTCACCAGCTCATCCTGACAACAGTTCTACCAGAAAGTTCTGGACTTGGGTGTTTCCTGAGATTCATTCAGGTCCCTTTGGCAGTGACAAGGCCTCTGTACCCACCCTGGGTGCTGATGGCCAGAGTGCTGCACTGCCTCTGCCGAGGCTGTCATATAAGCAAGTGACAGACCTTTCCCTTAGGTTTCAGTGTTAAAATGCATCTGGCCACAGCAGTGAGAACATATCTTGGGCTATGAACTATAACCCAGGTTTAACGTGCAAGGATTATTTGCATGTTTCATAGACTCTTCTAACCCATGGGCTGCACTGCAGTGGCGAAGGGGTGGAGAGGTGGGACCTTGATGCTGGACAAGACAGCAGGCCTGCTCCAGCAGCCCCCACCAGCAGGCCTGAGTGTCCTTAAAGGACACTCAGGCCAGATTAGCAGTCCCTTCCCCCATGGGGTTTAGTTCTTACAAACTATCCCAGTGCCTTCAAGACTCCTGGCCTGACATCCGTGGAAGGCTGAGCCACAAGCCAACACTGTAGCCTCCATGACATCTCTAAGCCCTCCTGCCCATTCTTTCATCTGCTGCAGCTTGGTCTTGGTAACTGGCAGGCTATGGTGCACCATGCAGGCACAGGTGAGGTGTGGCAGGTGTCGCTAGCCAGCTGTCAGGTCTGCTTGGACACGTGGACTGCTGCGTCCAGTGTGGACGGTGCGCAGCACACCTGATGTGTGCCTCTTCTACAGGAAGCTCCTTGTGGCTGTGTCAGAGCAGCAAGGACCTGTGCAGTGTGAGCGCCCAGCATGTGGAGTGCCGGCCATCCACGGTGCAGCTGCCGCCCGATGCCGAGATGTGCACCTATGCTGCCTGCCAGGACGCGCTGTGGGCCCTGGACAGCCTTGGGCAGGTGTTCATCCGCACACTGTCCAAGAGCTGCCCCACAGGCATGCACTGGACGAAGCTGGACCTCTCGCAGCTAGGTAGGGCTCTCGGGCGTGGCGCCTGGCTGCCCTGGGCTGCTTTGGGTGAGTCCTGTGGGCACTGTGGCAGCTGCAGCATTTCAGGAAACCGAGTGGCTGCTCTTCTGGGTAAATACACCTCCTGCTTTTGAAAGGATCTGCCTTCCCATCCCTTGGGGTCTGCAGGATTTTCAGGACCCAGGGTGTCTGCAGCATGTCCAAGAGTTGCCGTGAAGAATTGCTTAGAATGGCACTGCTGGTACGGCTGCCTCTGTCTGTCCAAGTGTGGGACAGAGCCCTGGAACTTTTAAACCTCAAAACTCAGGCCTGACTTGGTGCCCTGGGCCCACTTGGGCTGCGTGCTCAAGCTGTGGGCTCCTGCTCAGCCACGCGGCCTGCTGCTGCCGACCACTTGATTCTTCTCCACCCCAGTGAGCGTGGGCTAAGTAGTGTGGCACCGTCTGTGAATAATTCAGTCAGAGGCCAAGAAATGGTACACTCACTCCACAGCACTGGGCTGTTCTCTGAGTCCACCCTTGGTGGACCTGGAGCTCACGAGTGGCTTACCTAAAGCAGGAGGCCACAGCAGACAGCTCCCAGGATAAGAAGTGGGCTTTGCTGTGTGGGCTCAGAAGGAGGGTGTGCAAGGTGCCTCGAGCTCATCCTGCTGAGGGTCTAGGGCATTTGAGAACTGTTGGGTGCAGCACAAGTGCACTGTTAGCAAATGTAATTTCTTTTTCTTTTGATGTGGGATGGGACCTATGGTTTGCGCATGCTCCCAAGCACTCTAGCACTGACCCACCTGCCAGCCTTCAATTTCTCATCTTTAAAGGTTCCTCTCATATCTTTTCATCATATGATTAATTAACAAAGAAAAGCAGAAGAAAATGATTCTTAGTTCATTCTAATTCTCATTGGGCTGAAGTTCACCCCTTACTATGGCAATTGCGTGTCAGGTAGAGCCCATGTGGGCCCAGGCTGAGACACTTACCCTGCCTGATGGCCCCAGACACTGGTGACTGCTTTGCCTGTAGGCTAGGAGGCGCCATGTGGCGCCAGGCAGGTGGCAGAGCAGCTAGAGACCTTCAGGACTCCCTGCACTGTGTGTTCTCAAGCCTAGACCCAGGGCCACACCTCAGAGGGTGCATGCCAGGGTTCAGCTGCAGTCGCAGCCTCCCCCTTCCTTTGAAGTGTAAAATCAAAGTTCGCAGATGAAATGAGAGTTAGTCACTCTACAAACATAATTATAGCGTAGGCTCCTGTTTACCTGCAGGAGCTGTAAAGCTGACCAGCTTGGCCTGTGGAAACCAGCATGTCTGGGCCTGTGACTCCAGGGGTGGAGTCTACTTCCGGGTTGGAACCCAGCCTCTGAACCCCAGCCTGATGCTCCCAGCCTGGATCGCCATCGAGCCGCCTGTGCAGGTAGGCACCCTGCCCCTGTGGAAGAGCCGTGCTCCTGGTCCTTGGCAAGGGGCTGCTCCACCCTGCTTCCCAGGCTGGGAATCTGTGCCTGAATTTTCTCAATGAACCAGCTGTTAAGGATTATCAGAGTATACACTCGAATCTTCTGTCTGAAAACAAGTGTTTATATCTGACTTTACAAAATGAACCTTGTTATTTTCCAAATCAGACAATGCCAGAGGGGGGGTGATGGCATGCACATACAATCTCAGAATGCTGCGAGGCTGAGGCAGGAGGCTCGGGTATTGGGGGGTCAGCCTAGGTTTTATAGGGAATTTAAAAAAAAAAAATGTCCGAGAAAGAAACCCAAACAATATCCAAAGGTGGGGCCGGCGAGATGGTTCAGTGGTCTAAAGCGCCTGCTTAGGAGGGCTCAGGCGACTGCGGGGACTGCAGTTCGATCCCCGGCACCACATGCTGCGCCAGCGCCACCACCAGGGCAGGCTGAGCCAGCCACAAAATGAATAAATAAAGAAACAAACAAACACAACAAGCAAATAAATAAATAAATAAATAAAATTAAA
>PVKN010000057.1:0-35241 GCA_004027915.1 Capromys pilorides | reverse complement strand
GAAAACAATATCCAAAGGTGTAAAGAAGGTAAAAGCTCTGTGAAGTGGTGGAGCTATGTCTCCTCTGTGTTCCTGCTGCCCTCCTGGTTGGCCACCCCACAGCGCGCAGGCAGAGGCCCGGTTTTTGGCACCACTGAGGGGCCTGTGCCTGTGGTTCCTGTGCCAGCGTGTTTGTGTGGGAATCTGTGCGATGAGAGCCTTTGTTCACACTGTTGCTCTCCCCAAGCTCGGGCCTTGTTGGAAATGAGAAGCTGCCACGTGTGGGGTGGCCAGAGGAGGCCCTGAAGTGGAGACAGGAGGGTGACCTGGAGTCGGGATGCCTGCGCTCCTGACTGTTTGTTCTTGGGATGAGGGTGAGGCCGCAGAGGTACAGGGACAGTCAGATGCACGAGTCGGCATGGTCACATAGTTGAGGCGGGGGATCCCTCGAGCCTAGGCGTTGGAGGCCAGCCTGGGCAGCACAGCCAGACTGTTTTAAAAAACAAACGAGAAGTCTGGCCTGAAGGTCCCTCCTCCTCTGCATGTTGTGGGAGGGCCAGTGGAACGATGGGGACCATCGTGCCTGGTGGGTTACAAAGTGCTGATCCCCAAGGTCATGCATAGGGAACCTTGACCTGCACACAGTGGTGGTCGCCAGCACACCAGGCCATCCCTGAGGAGAAGGTGCTTGTCACTGATCTTGTCAGTGCTGCAGCTATATGGTGACAGCAACAGCAAGCTGGCCTGCAGGTGACTACTGGCTCCAGGGTCTGTCCTATGGAAGGAAGGAAGGAGGGAAGGAAGGATGGAAGGAAGGAAGGAAGGAAGGAAGGATGGATGGACACAGATAAGTAGGTAAGTGGGCTGGTGTGTGGCTCAGGGAGAGAGTGCTGGCCCATCATGAGTGAGTCCCTGGGTTGGTCCCCAGCACAACAAAGACAAAAAGTGTTCCGATTTGCACACCCTAAAATTCCTGCTGATGACTCAGTGACCCTTTCGTGCATTCATGAGGCGGTTGTGCAGCAGCACCTGCTCCCTGCCTGGGGCGAAAGCGGTCTCATCACGCCACCAAGAGCCTGGCCCGATGGCAGCCCCAGCCCAACCTAGTTTCCATCGCATAGGTCTCCTACTTGAACACTCCCATAAGCACTTTCCTGAGTCACCTATTGTCAGAGGTCATCCGTGCCGTGGCCCCCACTATCCATTCCTCGTTCCTCTTCAGGTGTGGTATTGCTCCAGCTGGAGACCGTGTTCTGTGCGTCCGTCCAGTAGCCGAAGTGTGCAGGATGCACAGCTGCTGTTTTCAGGATACTGTGCCTAGTCTGTTGCCTAATCCGGCCCCATAAAGACTTACACCTATGTTTCCTGTCAGGAGTTTTATAGTTTCAGTTCTTACATTTAGGTGTTTTATATTTCTTGAGTTAACATTGTATGTACCGTGTGTAGGTGCCTGGGTTCATTCTTCTGCATGCAGATATCCAGTTCTACTGATGTCTTTAATTGAAAAGACTCTTCCTTCCCCCATGAAAGAAACTGTTGTCATACCTTTGTTGCAGTCAGCTGATCACAGGCTGAGAGGTTAGTTTGTCACTGCACACTTCTGTCCCACACGTTGAATTCCTGTCCTTAGGAACTGTCCTGCACACTTAGCCTTTTTATAACTTTGAAATCTGTAAATATGAGTCCTCCAAGTTTTCAAGATTGTTTTGACTAATCTTTCAGTTATTTTATTTTAGATTTGGTGTTGTTTTGGAGACAGGCTGTCACTATGCAGTCTAGGCAGGCTGGCCTTGAACTTGTGCTCCTCCTGCCTCAGTTTCTTGGGTGCTTGGATTATCAGATCACACCCCCACATCTGGCTTATTTTTATGTATTGATTGAAGGGGTTATGACCAAGCTGCTGCTCATAGAACAAAGATAGCAGCAGGTTTTTATTGATTTGCCAAGGTGGGCAAAAGTTCAGTGATTTCCGTTAGCCAGAACCAGGGTTTCAAAAGATCTACTTGTGGGCCGGCAAGATGGCTCAGCAGTCTAAAGCACTTGCTTAGGCAACTGCGGGAACCGCAGTTTGATCCTGGCACCACATGCTGCACCAGCCCCACTCCCAGGGCAGGCTGAGCCGGCCATAACATAAATAAATGAAAGTTTAAAAAAAAAGATCTTCGGGGCCAGCAAGATGGCTCGGAGGTCTAAAACTCCTGCTTAGGCAAGCTTAGGCAACCGCAGGGACCACGGTTCTATCCCTGGCACCACATGCTGTGCCAGCCCCACCCCCAGGGCAGGCTGAGCCGGCCATAACATAAATAAAGTTAAAAAATAAATAAATAAATGATCTTTAAAAAATAAAAACAAGATCTTGTGATGGACTTGGACCGCTGGGGTGACCACAGTCAGCTCCTCCTAGTTGCTGGATTTTCCTATGTCTGGTATCACTGTCCTCATAAAATATTCTAGCCTTATGTGTAGTGAGCTGATTCAGGTCAACTTCAAGAGCTTATGCAGGATGGGGAGCTGACCTCCGAAGCTGCTCAGCAGCTCTCGAGGCCGGGTCTTATCCTATACAGCACTGGCCTTGAGGCAGGGCAGAGTGCACTTGAATCTCCCACTCTGTGAGGCCAAGGTGAGAGAACTGTAGGTTCAAGGCCAGCCTGGGCAACTTAGTGATCTTTTGAAATCAGTCTTTCTCAGGCACCTCCTTTGCCTGTAGTGATGGGATAGAGCATGCATTGCGTTCACCAGGGAGGACACCCCTCCTCAGAAGCCCCCCTCTCCCTCCCATCCCAGTCTCCTTAAGACAGCCAGAGTCCTGCCTGCCAGTGGACACAGGCTGCCTCTGTGGGGCTCCTTGTTCTTTTTTGGATCTAACAGCTCTTTTGTGCATTCCTTAGGATTTCCCATGTACAAAATCAAAGTTGCATATGGACAGCCATTATTTTTTATTTGTTTTGAGATAGGGCATCACTGTAGTTCAGGCTCACTTTCAACTCACTATGTAGCTGGGCTGGCCTTGAGCACATGGCCAGCATGGTGATCTGCCTTGAGTGCTAGGATTTACAGGTGTGCATCGCCGTGCCTGGCTAAGACAGTGGGTTTTGTTCCGTGCTTTATCAGAATCTGCGGAGATGACGTGTGGTCTTCCTTCTTCTGTGTGTGCTGTGTTGAGTTTTGCCTGTTGGATCACATCTTTGGGTGACAGGTTTCATTTGCTAGTGTTATTGAGGGGTTTTGTACCCTTGTTCACAAGGAATCTTAATCTTGGTTTCCTTGTTTTGTCAAGAGTTTGCCTGGAAGCTGGGAAGGCAGCTCAGTAATCTAGTGCCTGCCGGGCTAGTGCAAGGCCCCTAGTTCAATCTCAGGTACTGCATGCTGTGCTAGCCTCAGAACCAGGCATGATGGTGCACACCTGTAAACCCAGCACTGGGGAGGCTGAGACAGGAGGATCACTATGAGTCCGAGTTGCATAGCAAGACCCTGTACCAAATAAATAAGTTAAATAAATAAAAGAATTTTTTTAAAATTTTAAAAGAAGTGCTTGCCTGGTTTGCCAGGTGTGGTGGCACACGCCTGTGATTCCAGCAGTTGGGAGGCTGAGGCAGGAGGATTGCAGTGAGTATGAGGCCAATCTGCACTACAAAGTGAGCTCAAAGCCACCCTGAACTTTATACCAAGACCCTGCCTCAAGACCATGTTATTGTTTTTTGATAGCAGCCCTGTGCCACTGTGCCAGCTCCTGTCTGATGTTCCCGCCACACACACACACATACTGGCTCTGCATGTTTTGCTGGAAAGTGACAACGGTGCCGAGTGTTTCAGGAAGTGTTTGTCCCCATCGTGTAACCATGGAGACCTGTAGGAACGCTGGATGGGAGCCAGGCCAGGATAAGGAAGTGCTAATCCCAGTTGGGTTGCATCCAGAGAATGGAGTTGGATGGAGGCCAGGGTGGGGGACAAGGCAGGCGAGGTCACCTGGCTGTGGGCATACAGAGAGCCCCGTCTCTGCCCCACAGCCTGTCCCCATCACCTAGAATCCTAGCATCACCTCAAAAGCAAGGCTGGGGTGCAGGGGGAGAGTTTCATTGGAGTTTGCTCACCAACAGCTTTGCCCAGAAAATGGCCAGACTAGGACAGATCAGTACAAAAGCCTTGACAAGCTGGGATGTAGGCAAAGCCAGCTGCTGGAGGCCCTCTGTGACCAGAGCTCTTGTGGTCAGTAGGCATCGCTTGTGCTGTGGCCACCTGGGCCCAGTGTGCTCGTGAAGCTACCTCCTCCAGGAAACCATCCACTGCCCTGTTGTGTGTGCCATGTTGTCTCTGATGCCATTGTCACCCTGGGCGTGGGAAGCCAAGACTGCTTCTTACTGCTTGACACTTAACAACAGGACAGGGTTGTAGCCTCATGTTAGGCCATGTCCAGACCTGGACCCACACGGCCACTCCTGGAAGTGACAGCAGGCTGTAAGGGACACTCATCTCATGCTGGTCAAATGCTGTAAATACATCTTCCCCACGGTCCTCACGACAGTGCATGTGGCTGTTCCCATCTACCTGTCAGCTCAGAGAGGTTCAAAAAGTTGCCCTAGGTCCCAGTGCCATGGTGGCTTCTGACCCAGCCTCTCCTACAGCTCAGAGGGCCATCCTGGTCCTGGGGGTGCCACTCAGGTGTTCTAAGATGCAGCCCCAGGAATCTTCCCAAAGAGGTATGGTGAGAGGTGCAGACCAGAGATTAGGGCGCTGGGGTGTGAGTGGCATCCATCCCCAGCACCACCAAAACCAAGCATTTGAAAGCAGAATGGTGCGATCCAAATACCAGGAAGTAACGGGCGCCGTGTCTGCAGGTGGCTGACCTGGGTGCCAGCGCCCTGAGCTGGCAGAGCAGCGTGTCCACGCGTGGATTGCCATAGCTGTATTAGCAGCAGCTCCTCAGTTGGTTTTTGTTTTCTATTTTCGGGTAAAACCTTTCTCTCATAGTGGCTTTGGGATGAAGCTTCAACAAAGACTCAAAACAAATGACTCAGTGTTCAGACTTGCTCACATTTGGACCAGTGTTTGAGAAACATTTATAGCTGCGTTCAGCATCTTAAAAGATGAGAGCACTGTTTTGATGTGAGGACTTTCTGAGTGCTCTGGGGACTTAAAACACCACACATCTGTGGTGTAACATTTCATAGCACTACAGCCCAGATCTGAGAGGGTGAGCTGGGCACGGAGTGAGCCTGAAGTCTTCCACTCTGTGAGGCTGAGGTGAGAGGACCATAGGTTCAAAGCCAGCATGGTCAACTTAGTGACCTTTCAAAACTGGTCTTTCTCAGGCACCTCCTGTGCCATCCCTGGGGCTCCCTATGCAGGCCCTGCTCCTTCCTATCAGTGTGCCTATCCTACACATGGCCACAGCACCTGCTTCTTGCCATCTCCCATGGGGATGGGGACAACAGTGGCCTTGCCTGGTAGAGCACTGTGACATGGAGCCAAGCCCATTTAAGTGTTGGGAGCACAGCTGTCATGGGTGTTTTTGTTAGTTATACAAGCAAGACAGGTGATAATTCAGGACAAGGCACAGGGTTAGCTGGGAGACCCTCACGGCCCTCAATGCCCCAGGAGGTGAGGCTGCATGGAGCCCTTGACAAAGGTAACTAGGACGCTGGGAACAGTGAGCCCTGACAGACCAGGCCTGCGCAGCTCCTGACCTGCGGGCGCTGAAGGAGCCAGCCCACTTCTTTCTCTTTCTTCTTCGGTGTCAAGCCAAGGCACACACACTCACTAGGCAAGTGCTCTGCCTCTGACCTGAGCCTCCCATTTGCATTTAACTGTAAGACAAGATATCGCCACGTTGCCCAGGCTCCCTGCAACTCCCAGGCACAAGCAGTCTTCCTGCCTCAGCCCTGCAGTGGCTGCGGCCACAGGTGCGACTACCTGAGCAAGGACTCGGCTTTTGTGGCTCGGTATGCAGCCTTTGTGCCCCAGGGCACCTTCAAGCACCCAGCTGTGGAATCTGGATCCGTGATGCTCCCCTGGCCACTGGACCCCTCAACAAGAATTTAACCCTGGTGGGAGAATAGAAGGTGCCTCTTTCTGGAGCGAGCAAGCAAATGCCATGGTCTTTGGGGCCCAGGACTGTGCCAGGGCTCCACAGTCCTCAGGCTCAAGCCCATCAGTTCAGGGAGTAGTGACACAGAGCTGTCCCAGCCAGGGTCTGGTGTGTACATTCAGGAGGCTGAGGCAGGTGGGTCACCACAAGTTTGAGGCCAACCTAGGCTCCACAGTGAGTTCAAGGCCAGCCTGGACTACAGAGCAAGACTGTCTAAAAAAAGAAAAAAAGAGAGAGCTAACCCTCCCAGGTGTAATTGCAGGCCACTGTGGACTCACACACTGACTCTGGAGCAGAGTCCTGGAGCTGGGGGCAGAGTTCAGGGGCTGCAGGACTGAGAATTTCACTGGGGCCCACAGAGCGTCTCAGCTGTCCTCAAGTGCATTAGGGCATTGTTGTAGTTTGGGGTTTGCGGGGGGTACACAGATACAATGCAGAACCCTTAACTATAAGATTGTTTTATGGTAGTCACCTAAGAGTCTCACACACAGAGAGCGTGCTGGACATCTGTCCACATGCTAAAGAACAAAGACTCCAGCTGAGGGCCTGGATCCTGTGACGGTATATCCTGCATGAGTCCAGCTGAAGACCTAAAGTCCATGGCAGTGCCTCTCACAAGTCCAACTGGAGGCCTAGAGCCCACAGCAATGTCTCATGCAGGCCTATTACACTGATCTGTGCTAGGAAGCCCTGAAGGTTGTTGTCTCAGTTACTCTTTTCTCATTGCTGGGACAAACACCCGACACGCAAAATGAAGGAACGAAAGGTTTATTTAGCTCACAGTTACTGGAGGTTTCAGTTTATGCTTGGCTGGCTCCAAGGCTGAGTGGAACAGGGCAGAGAGCATCCAGTTCATGGCAGCAGAACAGCAACAATGGCAACAGAGAGAGTCAGTCTCTCTGTCGCTCTTATATTACATTCAGGCTGATGGCCCAGGCTGGGTAAGGCACACACACTCATAATCCCAGCAGTACTAAGACCCATAATCCCAGTGGATCATGAGTTAGTCTGAAATTCCAGAAGTCCCTGCCCCATGATTGCATGAGGTTTTGGGGGGACAGCTAGACACAAACCATAACATTTGTGGAAGCCAGAAAGTCTGTGCCAGTAGGACTGAGGCTCTGTGCTAGCAGGCCGAGGGATCTACACTGGAGCCAGGACGCAGCACTTAAGGTGAGAACCAGAGCTCCTCCAAGTGAACCAGAGCCATTCTCAGCAACAGTGAGGTCCCACGCTCCTTTGATGATGAGAACAGCCAGCTTCATCAGGAAAGCCAGCCCAACGGGAAGACCAACAGCTCCCTACACCTTCCAACAGCTGCTTCCTCTCCAGTTCTGCCTCTTAAACTGCCGGGCAGCAGTCCTCAGGTGGGCCTCCTACACCTGGCACCACTCTGGTCCAGTTCAGCTGGGTGTCCAAGTCCACTACCAGTTGTCCAGTCCACCACAGGCAGGAGTGTCGCACAGAGTGGAGGGCAGCCCTGGGTTGGCCTGGGGCAGGAGGCACCAGGCTCGAGGCCTGTGGGGCTCTGAGAAGCCAGTGAGAAGCCTCCTCCTGGGAGGCTGTGCTGCCATCATCTGTGACTAGGGGGCGGCCAGCTTCGGGCAGGAACAGGCTGGGTAAGAGGCACTGCCCAGCTGAGGCGGCAGTGCCCTGAGCAAAGGGGGAGTTGGCCAAGGTTGGGGAGAGCTGGGCTGAGTGCAGCCTGGGCCAGGGTGGGACCAGGGAGACCCTGTGGGGGCCTGCAGTGTGCACTGATATGAGGGTGAGGCAGCCATGTGGGTGCTGCCCCAGGGTGGGGTGTGGGGACTTAGTCCCAGGAGCTGCTGGGTCACAGCACGCAGACACAGAATGGTGAGGGACAGCGGGCCTGGAGCTCCCTCAGGAAGCTTTGTTTGCTGGTAGACAGAGGAGGAGATGTGGTTGGCCTGGGCAATACATTCAGTCCAGTGTGTCCAAACATTGTCATTTCTGTTCACGTTGTTATTGTCGAGACAGGGTACTCCAGGCTGGCCTTGAATGCTGGGTGATCCTCCTGCCTCAGTCCCCCAGTACTGGGGTTATAGATGTGCACCACTGCACTGGCTCAAAGCATCATTTCACCGCAAATGCACAGTAGTTTAAAGTGGCGCGGGAGGCCAGCACGCAGCTCAGTGGAAGAACATCCACTTGGTGCTCACACTCTGGAGGTAGCCCGGCCCAGCCGAGTGCCCAGAGATGCTTGAGCATCCTGAGCGACTGAAATCTGATATGTGGTATGCTCAAAGCCTGGAATGTGGGCCAGCGAGATGGCTCAGCTGTCTAAAGCACCTGCTCAGGAAAGTTTAGGCAACCTCAGGGACCGTGGTTGGATCCCCGGGCACCACATGCTGCGCCAGCCCCACCTCCAGGGCAGGCTGAGCTGGTCATAACACAAATAAATAAAGTTAAAAAAAAAACAAAACTGGAATGTGGGCTGCAGCCAGGGTGTGAGGCTGGGCCGAGAGAGGATGTGGCTGTCTTGGCAGGGGTGCCTCTCAGCCACCAAGCTCCATGTAGAAACCATCCCATACCCACTGGCTGTCCTGGCAGCACTCAAACCCAGTGCCCGACAGGGTGATCGGGCCCCTCAGCAGACTGGCAGTGGCATTTGGTGCCCAGGCACTTCATCCCATGGGAGGTGGCAGACCTGTTCCCAAAAAGTCCCTAGCACATCTGCTTCTGGGCAGAAGGTGGTTAGGACCCAGGCCACAGCTTGAGACAGGAATAGCAGAGAAGCTGGAGGCGGGGACCGGGTCACAGTGTCTCTTGCCCTCTGACCGTGGGCCCCAGCTCAAGGGGACAGGAGGACAGCAGAGGGGATATAAACAGACAAGCCAGGGAGAATGAGCACAGTGTCATCCTCATCTGGAGGGAAGGAGGCTGCATGCAGGCCACTCCACACAGCCCAAGGGTACAAGACCAGAACACAGCAAAGACTACTGTGACATTGGGAATGGCTGGTCAGGCCAAGGGCTGCTGCGGGAGGCGTTTGGGCTCAGAACATAGGCCTGACATTTGCACGGTTGATGAGGGTAAATTTTACCTGGAGAAAAGTGGTGCACAGATATGGACCCCCGGCTCAGTGATTTGCACATTGAAGTACGTAGGGGAGAAAATGCTAATGCTGCAACTTGGAAGTCCAGCCAGAAGTAAGCTAGAGAGATGGGTGGGAGATAGATGGATGAGCTGGGGGTGGGGGAGCAGGAACACAAGCAGCAGCTTGAGTACCTGACACACAGAACAGCCACAGTAAATAGTAATTCACTTTTACTACTTTCCTAATTTGGACTAGGAAAAAACAAACATTTTTTTAAAAACCTAAACTATACCATCAAAAGTACATTTTGTCCATATGAAGCAGAGGGAGAAGTTACCTCCCCAAGCAAGGCCTCCTGGCCAGAATTTAAGTAGAAATAATACAATTTCCCACCCCCAGCAAACTCCTCCTTTCCCCAGCAGGGACCCTGACTCACTTCTGTGTCCTTATTAGGTGTGGGTGTCAACCCATAAATGGCACGCAGCTCTAGATGTCCTCTGGTTGGTACATTCCTCTTCTAACAGTATTAGTAGCTGGCAGTGATGAGTCACCAGCTCCTGCATTCCAGGCAAGCATGTGACCACTGAGCGCACCTCCCACCCCTTTTGTTTTTATTTCATTTTGTATGTTGCGATAGGATCTTGCTTACATTGCCCAGGCTGGTCTGGGCCTTGCTATCTTCCTGCCTCGGCCCCCAGAGCAGCTGCAGTTACCAGAGTGCACCGCAACATCCAGCGTGAGCCACGCTTCGAAAAATGAGGTGTGTGTGAGACACGCAGGAGGTGTGCCAAGGAGGCAGTGCCAGGACAAAGGCTGGAGGCTTGGGCCAGGTAGGTGAGCTTGCACTTCCAGCCAAGATGGAAATAAGGAGAATAACAAGGACCTGATTTACAAACCCTGCTGAAAACAACTGACGTATTAGGCTAGAAAACTGGTCTCTAACCTGGACACCAGGCAGCAAAGGATAGGGGAGTGTGAGAAACAGAACACAAGCAGGGGCATTACACTGGTCTTGCTGTCTACTAGGAAAGCACGTCCAGGCCTCAGCACAGGCAGGAGGACCCAAGCAGAGCCGGCAGTCTGACAGAGCAGACAGAGCCGAGTCTGGGGAAGGGATGCCAGAGATCTGCAGGGGCTCCCCTGGAGGGGACCACTGCGGCCAGGTGAGACCAGGGCCTGAGGGATCACTTCTCAGAGCCCAGATAGGCTGGAAACAGCTCCTAGGCCCAGCCCAAATGGCAGCCCTCCCAAGCCACATTTCTCAGTGATAGGCACCACAGGCTGGTACCAAGTGCCACTCTGGTCTGGCTCGCCAGAGCGTGAAGGCAGGACTCACAATGCTCTAGCCATTTCTGTGTGGATCAGTGGTATCTCCAGAATATTAGTAAACTCAAAACATCCAGCACCAGTGAAGTGAAGTGAATTCACATCACCTGGCACCCAATCCAGGTCTACCAGGTGAGCAAGGAAGTGGCAGAAGGGGACCGGGCAACAACAGTGGCTGACTGGAAGTCTTGTGGATGGGAAGATCCAGATGGTTGGAGCTTTGTGTGTTCAAGGCATGAGGGGTGAAACCCAACCTGTGAGACAAATGGATACACAGAGAAAGGACATTTCTAGAGGTAGAAATTTCAACATCTGAGACAGAAACACCCGAGATGGGACTGTGAGCGGCTGCACAGGCGATGTGCGATCAAAGACTTGAAGATGCAGCAGTGAAATGGAGAAGGTCTGAGCAGTGGTGAGTGTGGCCCCAGGCAGGGAACCCGTGGGGGCCGGGAGGCCTGGCCAGGGCAGCATGGCAGCAGCCCTGCAGGACTTACGCGTGCGAACTGTCCGAGCTGGCCTCGAACAGTGGCCAAGGCCGGTAGGGGCCGGGGGTGTGGCGATGGTGTCAGGTGCCCACACAGAGGCCCAGATACTTGGATGATGGACTTCTAAAGTGCTGCGTTTGTTGCGTGGCATGCACGCACTTCTGTGGCGCTGCTTTCCACAGGAATTTATAAAACTGTAAAGAAAAGGTTGAATACGCCGCCACCACCCCCAGTGCCTTATGTTAGGCATGCAGAGAGCAGGAGGGTAGCTCGGCTGGTGTGGTGGTACAGGCCTGGAAGCCCAGCATCGGGAGGCTGAGGCAGGAGGATCACTGCAAGTTCAAGGCAAGCATGGGCTACATAGTGAATTCAAAGCTAGCCTGAACCACACAGTGAGACCCTGTCTCAAAAAATAAAATTCAATTAAAAGATCTGTGATCAGAGAAGACCAGCAGCCGTGACAGGAGTATAGATCACCGGGGCTGGCCCTATGGATGGCAGAGTTTGAGAGGCTTGCACAGCTGGGGCAGCCCAGTACCTGGCGAGGTCAATTTGGCCCTGTGTGTGAGCATGGATGTCTGCCTGGTGCTGTGGCCAGGGAGGCCACTGCTGGGTATCCTGAGCTCAGAGAGACCTGGGCCTTCTGGACATCCTGCTCTGATTCCAAAAGCATGCGTGCAATGTGTGGAGCGCGGGCCACGAAGTGCGCTGTCCGTGCTGTTGGAAGGATTTTGTTTTCTTTTTGGGATTCACCAGTGGGCATGAGTGGGTAAGGACAGTGCAGGGGCAGGGTCTACCACTTGTTTGGGCCCCACTGTTGGGAATGTATCTGACCTCCCACAGCCACTGGGGGACACTTGCAGGCCTCAGTGTAGCCTCTGGCACAAGTGGTCCTGGGTCTCACCAGAGACATCCATGCCTGTCTGGAGCCAAGCTTGCAAGCAGCACAGGCCAGAGGCACAGAGGTCCCTTGGAAAGGGTGTCGCGGTGGCCTTGGTACCCCAGGCATGCCATGGGCTGGCTCCTCCGGCCACAGAGGGGTGGCTTTGGGGCCAGGTGCCCATCTCTGAGGTGTGAGGCTGCGCAGAGCATTTCTGGACAGTGAAGGTAATGCTTCATCCTGGGATGCAGGCCAGGGCCAGTGCCTGCATCAGCCCAGACTCGCAGTGACAAGACCAGTTACCTGTCTGTGGGCCAGCTACTTAACACTGTCAGTCATGAGGTCAAACTTGCCGGGAGCCTTTGTCCCTCTCCTCAGGTGTATACGGTGGTCCTCCACTGACAGCAGAGGATACAGGGGTCCTGTAGCCCTGTCACCTTGCCTGTGCCTCCTCGTGGAGCTGCCCACTGCCCAGTATCGAGTGAGGAGAGATGCATGCTCAGCTGCAGGGCAGGGCACAAGCCACACACATGGCTTTCTGCTACATGTCTCTTGCTTCCCTGGATGCCACCTTGTGAGCTCCACTGGCTCGTGAGCAGCTTCGCACACTAGACCCAGCCGCCAGCCTCAGGTGGCCTCCCGCTCCATGCTGAGGTCTCTCCAGCACCTCTCTGCTGTGCCTGCTCTCTTTGTGCTAGGGTTCCCTTTCCTGATCCTGGCTTCTTCCTCTGCCTAGCTGGATTTGGGAAATTGGTCCTTACTTGGTTCACAAGAGGTCATGTTTTGGAGGCAATGCATGGCTAAAAAGCCTGTCGTGTGCATTTCCCTTGCTCAAGGCTGGGTAGGGCAGTCTGAGTTCAGCTCATTTTCCATTAAGAGTCCTGAAGATGGGGCTGGGGAGATAGCTCAGTGGTCTAAGTGCCTGCCAGGCAAGTACAAGGACCTGGGTTCCATCCCCAGTACCACATGCCATGCTGGCCTGGTGGCACATACCTGTAATCCCACCGCTGGGGAGCCTCAAACAGAAGGATCAGGACGCAAGTCTGGACATCCTAAGGCAGGATCTTTTTCTTTTCTTTCTTTCCTAAGATAGGGTCTTGCTTTGTAATTTGGGCTGGCCTTAAACTCACTATGTAGACAAGGCAAAACAGCTCAGACTAAATGCCTGCTTGGGTATGCACAGGGACCTGGGTTCAATCCCCAGCACCACATGCCACGCTGCCCCACCCTTGGACGCACTGAGCACTGGCCGTGGAGGTGCACGCCTGTAATCCCAGCACTAGGGAGGCTGAGAACGGGAGGATCACTACGAGTCCAAGCTGCATAGTGAGACTCTGTAACAAGCAAATACATTTTTTAAAAAAACACCTCACTGTGTAGCCCAAGTTGGCCTGGAACTCACGGCAATCCTCCTGCCTCAGCCTCCGAGCCCTGGGAACGCAGGTATACACCCCAGGCCCCACCGTCTCCTCCATCTCCTGCTCTCGTGCCCTCTTTGGGATGCTCCCAGGGAGCATCTGACGGGCCTGCACTTTCTTCCTCCCCATTTTCTATCTGTGCTTTTCTCCTTCCAGTGGGTGGTTCCTCTGAAGGTCCTGCCATCCCTTCACGGTTCTAGTCTCTCCCCACCTCTATGTGCCTGCATATGAGCTCTCTTCCCCGCAGGCCTCTATTCCTTATAACCCTTGGTTACAAGAACAAGACACACAGGCAGTCTCACTCTGAGGTAGAGGTGTGAGGCCTTGGGTTCATCGTTCATCCCAGCAGCCCCCACAAAACAACACACTTGCCTGGCAAGTGCAAGGTCCTGAGTTCAATCCCCAGTACCAGAAAACACCCACTATCTCCAATGAGGAAGGGCTGACATTTAGCTGCTGCCTCTCTATAACCCAAAGCCCTGTGCCAGGACCTCTCCCTGCTGCACTTCGCACAGAAAGACCACAAGGATGAATGTGGTAGTCGTGCCTGTAATTCCAGCATTTGGGAGGCTGAGGCTGGAGGATTACCACAAATTTAATACCAACCCAGGCTGCATAGCTCAAGGGCAGCCTACCTCCCAGACAAACAGCCCACGGGCAGAGAGAATTCTCCCTGAGTGCCTCCTTCCTCCAGGCTGAGCACATCAGGTGTAGGGCACAGTGGCCCTGGCTCCTCCCTGTACCCTGAGCCCCAGGGAGCCCAGGGGACAGAGTCTATGTAGGGGTCCTCGCCAAGTGCCGGGCAGGTGCTATCTTAGAAGGCCCTACAGGGTGGGTGTTCCTGGGACTGTCCACCACAGCCAGGAACCATCCCCCATGGTCCAGTGGAGTCATGTTCCCAGCCAGTCAGAGATGATAGAGGTCATAGCACTACTGATCTCTGAGTCAGCAGAGGCATTCAGAGGGATGTTCCCCTACTCCCCAACAGTGGGGCTTGGGCATCGGGAGCCAGCAGGTGTGTGACAAGTGGCATGAAGTGGGGGATGTGCAGAACCCACCAGCAGGGCCTGGTCCTGAGACTGAGGCTTTTGTGGCTGCCAGCATTGCTGGTATCCAGGGCTGGGACCCAGTGACCTCCGTCAGAGCTTGGAGGCTTCATCCAGTCAAGGACAGGTGGCCCCAGAACAGGTGGCCTGTGAAAATCAGAAGGGGCCACTTGAGAGCTAAGCAGGGGCCAGTGTGGGTCCACCCATAACCAGTACCAGGGATATCACCTGCCCTTGTGCCAACAGAAGTCCTCCAGGAGTGCCAAGGCCCCTAGAGCATCTGGCCAAGTTGGCAGCTGCCTTCATGTGGGCCTCAGCTGGCTGAGGATTGGTGGTGGGTCTCTGTGGCTTGGGCCCACCCTGCAGCTCTGTCTGCCTGTCCCCCACTGCAGCAGCCAGTTGTCAGGTGGGACCCTGGGCTGGTGCACTTGAATGGCGGTGAAACCAGTGACCTTCAGGGCAACACCAGCTCACCCTGTGTTGCTGGGTACCTGGGCCTCACAGATGCCTCTTTCCCCCCTGACCTCCCATCTCCTCCTCTGACAAAAACCCCTTCCTGCTTGCAGCCCACCGGGGTCACCCTGGTCAGTATCTTTGCCAGTCCCGATGACCAGATGCTGTGGGCTGTGGACAGCAGGTGGAACGTGCACGTGCGCACTGGGGTCACCGAGGAGATGCCCGTGGGCACCAGCTGGGAACACGTGCCAGGTAGGCACACCGTCAGAGATACTATCACCAGCAGCACGTTGCTGGCTTGGCCCCCTTGTCTGCTGGAAGTCTGTCCCACTGCATCCTGCTCGGGCTGTCTCAGCTTTGCCATTTTGCTGAGGCAGGAGACGGGCATGGTGAGCCAGGAGGTCTCCAGTGCCTTACAGGTGACGGTTTCAGGCCACCCAGACCCTGTGTCCTTTGGCTGTGGCTCTCACAGAGTAGCTTGCCTGCCAAGAGGGAGGGCGTCCTCCGGTGCCTGGTGGCACAGGACACCCTGTCCCCACGGGCCATGCTGTGGACTAGCGTGGTGTCTGGGACAGCCTGGAAGGGGCTGGGTACTGATGGTGCCCATCTGCCCACAGGGTTGCAGGCCTGCCAGTTGGCACTGAGCACCAGAACAGTGTGGGCCCGCTGTCCAAATGGTGACCTTGCCCGCCGCTATGGGATCACAGACAAAAACCCTGCTGGTGACTATTGGAAGAAGATCCCTGGGAATGCGCTGTGTTTCACAGGCAAGTGCTGGGGCATGGTGGGCTCCACGCCCTCTGGGGACCCTGGGTTGGGTCAGTGGGGCTCATGAAGAGGTAGCCGCATGTGGCCCTGCATCTCACAGCCAGAGCCTAGGCAAGGCCGCTGGTGGAAGGAGTGGGTGCACAGGCTGGGCCAGGGTGCAGTGCACTGCTTAGAAGTTGAGGGGATTAAGCCCAGGGCAGACCACAGCTCACCAAGGGCCCTGCAGCCAGCACAGGGCCACATCCAAACTGGAGTGAGACCCCTGGCCTGTGCCCTAGCCCTGTGCCACTGCATCCTGCTCGGGCTGTCTCAGCCCCAGGTGTGTGGTTAACAAGCGCTGCCTGGCTGTTGTCCCTACAGTGACCTCCTCAGATGAGCTGTGGGCAGTAGGCCCCCCTGGCTGCCTCATCCAGCGGCTGACAAGGACATTCAGCCACACACATGGCAGTGGCCAGGCAGCCGCCCCACACCCCGAGGACCTGGAGGACGAGTGGGAGGTCATCTGAGGGACCAGGTGCCTGGGCCAGGAGGAGACCCACCTCGGTGGCTCTGCGGGTCCCCAGAAGCTGGCCTCTTGACACTTGTCCAGACATACCCGGCCACGCCAACATCCACACTTATCCTCTACGTGCTCCTGTCTTGTTCCAGAGCTCACAGCCTCAGCTGAGTGCCCAGAACTGTCCCGTGGCAGTAGCACCAGTGGCTGTTCCCAAGACTGCCTCCAGGTGGGGACAGGGTTGCTGCCCAGTTGCAAGGAAAGTGACCCTGTGTGTGTGTGAGGCACAGAGCCTCTTGGCAGGAGTCAGAGCCAGGACAGGACATGTGAGGCAACAATGCAGGTGACAAGAGTGCAGCCATTGTCACACATCCCTGTCCCTCCCAGAAACACAACACCTGGGCTCGCTCCTTGCTGGACCGGGCAGAACCAAGTCTTCCGCATCTGTGGCACTGGGTTGTGTGCAGTGAGAACACAGTGCCACAGTTCTGTCACCTGCCACCCCCACCAGGGCCACAGGTGTTGGGACAAGAGCTGCACGCCAGTGCCAGTTGGGCAGTAAGCTGCAGAATGCTACGGGAGCGAGCCTGAGCTGTGGCTGTCACCTAGCCAGGCGCATCCTGAGGATGGCTCTACTAATTACTGCCTTTGTGTATGTTATAGTACAAACCCTCTTGAGATACCTCATCTGAAATCCAACCTTACAAATTTAGAAGAGAAACACATCTGAAAACTGGGGAGGCATCTGCTCCCTTCCCGAGCTTTGTCCCGCACTTGTCCCACTGTGGTCACAGGGGCCCTTGGGTTCACACCCCAGCAGTGGAAGCCAATCCTGCCGTGGACAGTGACCAAGGCCCATCACCCGGGCTCTCAGGGTTGGTGGGGGCACTGTCCACTGGCACTAAGGTCCACATTGGGGCCAGGCCAGGCCTGGCTGCCACAGCTGCTTTTTTTAGCTGTCTCTGTCTGGCGACACTTGATGCCTGCTTCTGCTGAGCAAGCCTTCAGGAGCCCCAGGTCACAGGTGACAGCGGTAAAACACAGGCTGTGACAGGGCCTGCAGCCACCAGGGAGAGGACAAGGCGCGAGACCAGACTTTCATCACACTTCACCTTGCCAGAAACCTTGTTGGCAAGCCTGGTGTCGGCGCTGTGTCTTGCCCAGCCTCACGGTGGCTGCACCCTCCTAGCCCGGGACAGTAGTGCAATGACGCCAAGTCCAGTGAATTCTTAAGCTTCTACCTTCAGTGTGGTGTTCAGTTTTCTTTCTGGTTTTCACCTTCATTTGTGCTTTGAGATCGTGCAATAAACTTGACTTTTTGCAAACCTGGGTGAGTCTGGCCCCAGAGCCAGAAGGCACCCGCAGCAGTGCCTGAGGGCTAGGCTGCAGGCTTGGGGACCTGGCTGGCAGTGAAAGCCAAGCCCCATTTGCACTGGTCCAGGCATGGCCCCTGCAGGGCTGCATGCACCTCCTCAGCAAGCACAGGCTATCTCCTCACAGCCAGGGGCAGCTCTGGAGGTACAGATCCCCAGCCAACAAGCAAAACCTATACCAGAAGTGCATTATGGGAGTTAATATTTGAAAAAGGTTACCTCCAAGGTCCTGGGAAGCAGCCTGAGTAAGAAATGTCAGAGATACTGTCAAGAGATGGCGAAGTTGAGGAGACACAAAGCCTGAGGAGCCAGGCATGATGGTCACACCTGCCATCCCAGCACTCTGGGAGGCTGAGGCAGGAGGGTTGTAAATCTGAGCCAGGCCTGAGCAAAGCAATAGCAAGTGGATAAAAGAGACTTCACACTAGAGGAAGAGAGGATCTCTGACTCACGGATGGCAAGAGCTTTCTAAACACAAAATTTTAGACAGTGGTGGGGCTAGGGATGGGGGTAGCAGTCAGCCTGAGGGCTGTGGGTTTCATCCTCAGTACTGCAATCAAAGAAAGCAGGCCTGATCACACTCCAGGACAGGTGGTGGCAAGACGTCACCCTGGCGAGGGATGCGCCGGTGGAGCACGCTGTGCTTAGCACCCACCCTCGGGTACTGTCCTGGGCAGAGAGCAGGCAGCCCCAGGGCTTTGCAGCTTCAGGCCCACCGGCCCAGGGCCCACACGTGGCACAAGGCGTGGCACAAGGCGTGAAGCTCAGCTTGGCAAAACTGCAGACCCATGCTGCTGGGTGAGGCTTTCCAGCCACCGAGCTCTGCTGGGTGCAGTGACAGCCCCAGACAGACAGGGCCACAGCAGTTGTCTCAGCAGGGTGCACCTAAGCTGCATCAGACAGCAGGAGTCACAGGTGTGGGCACAAGGGCAGCTCTACAGCTGCTGTGACTGCGTAGCTCTGGGGCAAAGGAATAGCTAGTGGATTAGAGAAACTTAGGACGGGGGCAGCAGTCTGACTGATGGCAAGAATGCTAAACTCAAAGTTGGTGAGGGCCTGGTGCATGCCTATCATGCCAGCCCTCAGTGCCTCACCTATCATGCCAGCCCTCAGCAGGCTGAGGCACTGAGGCAGGAAGGTCCCGTGAGTTCAGGGCCAGCCTGACACTGCCTCAAAACAAATTGATGGGAAAAGCCATTGAAGAAAATTCCTATGTAGGGTTGATCAGAGCTCGTGCACAAGGCTGGGGTACAGTTGGATGGTGGAGCGCCCAACATGCACAAGGCCTTGGGCTTGAGCCGAGGCACTGAGAACAAGCCTGGTATTGGGCCATCACCTCAGAGGCATCCAGACCTAGAGTGACTCTGTGATCTGGGCAGGGCACATCCTAAGGCTGCCTCCAAGGAAGGGCATCTGCGAACACGCAGCCCCAACCATGGGCCAAGGAGGGGAAAGCATGCTTCACGCCACCATCACAGACACCTGGTGCCCGAGGCACAGGGACCACGGAGAGGGTGGGGACCCACTCACGCAGCCCCCGGGAGGCACAAGCTTCCCCCTGCAGAGGTACCCCCAAGAAGTCGGGCTGGGGACAGCCTGGGTCATTTATAACCCGCAGTGCCAGAAGCCACCTGGCAGGGAGGATAAAGGTGAAGCCCCTGCCGGAGGCGGGCAAGCGCAGCACGACGGGAAGGTGCTGGTGCCGCCTCTGCTTCTTGGCCCATCTGAAACCTCGCCTAATTTCAGGGCACAGGAAGGGCTGCAAGTAACAGGTTCTCTCCTTGGGACAAAAGCTAGGGTCATGGTAGCTGCTTCTAAGCGTATCCCTTTTGTATCTTTCGAATTTTGAGCCATGTAAATGTAATTATTTATTCCAAAAATAAATTTACATTTTAAAAGTTCATCTTTTTTAACACTGTATTCACAGTATCAACATTACTTGATTCAAATATCACCAAACACTAAAAAAGACATCTCTGACAATTCTTACACAAGCCTTTTAAATAGGGGAAAATACTTAAAAATTGGGGGTGGGGCGCTGCCTGGCCTGTTCCACCTGCAGTACCACAGCAGACTTACGCAGAACTTGTGGCCAGACACAACCTGAGAGCCTGGTGAGACACCAGTGACCCTGTCCCAAGGCCACTTGGAGAAGCAAATGGTACCCTGCAGGGCCAGTGGCCTTGCCCCACAAAGCCCGTGCCCCAGGGCTAACCAGAAAGTGTTTCTAACTCATCCTCAGCTTGGGCTTTGCTAGGACAGTGGTTACAGATGTGAGCATTGGTGCCAGCTCCTCTAACTCGGCCCTCTAGGCCCTGTGCTTACAGCATTGTAGCCCCGGGTGGAGGTGGTTGCTGCCAGGGCTGGCACTGGGGAGTACCCACCCTTGGTGTCCTTTCTGGGGTGATGCAGGAAATGCTCCTACCACACAGCAAAGCCCCAGAAGAGCAGGAAGCTCCTCGAGTGGGGGGCCTCCTCAGGTGTCCTGTCCTTCACAGTCCTTTTGGGAGCTGGGGACAAGGCCAGGGAGCTAGGACACCCTGTGGTGGCTCGAGGAGCCCTCACTCCCCCTTAGTGAGAACTGGGCCAAGACCTAGGGCCTTGATAGTGAGATCTGGGATGAAGGCTCCAGCACAGTGGGTGTGGGGCTCAAACCGGCAGCCCCAGTGTGCTTCACCCTGAGAGAAACATGGTCTCTGTGGAGCCACCTGAGAAGCCATCAAGGTCGCTGGCCAGGGCAGGGGTAGAGTCTAGCTGGCTCCACCTCCTGGGCCTCCTCTGGGTCTGCTGCAGGCTGCATCAGGCTGACTCAGTGCCTGGGGTGGCACCCTGGGGACCCAATGAACCAGATGCCAGGCCAGCGCCCTCTGCACAGCCGCCACTGCCAGATAACCTGAGGTGCTGTTATCTGCTGGGACCTCTTCCAGGTCTGATGGGCCCAAGGCCACCATGACCACACAGCCCTCAGCCCCACTTGGGGTGCTGACCTGGCCTATGTCCACTAAGCCTCCACCTCCCATCCCACCCACCCAGTCCATCACCCCAGAGGCCTCTGCCTTCACCTGGCCAAGGCCAGGGGCCCAGGGGACCAAGTTACCTGTCAGTGGGGAAAGCAGCCCCCGTAGTGACTGCTGGCCACACTCAGCTACTGCGCCACCACCCTGCCCCTGCCCCTGCCCCTGCCCCTGCGCCTGCCCATCCTTCCAGGCCCCCTTCCAGTAGCACTGCTCTGCAGGCTCACCCCACATCCCTGCCCCAGGAGGCTGTAACAGGAGCAGCTGTGTTCATGGAGAGGAAACCTGCACCCCTACTGGTGTCCACCCCCCAAACCCAGCCTCTCATACTCTCCAAAGCAGGTGCCCCCACTGTGCCATCCTGAATCTGAGGCAAGCAGGGGCCTCTCCTGTCCCCAGTTTGTTAGCATCTGCTACTGCCCCCGAGTTCCAAGGCTGCAACCTGGCTGCAGGATGCAGAGCCTCATTCCACTGCAGAGCTAGGACAAGTGCAGTCTGAGCACCCCACAACCAGTCATGTATCCCCAGAATGGGGTCATACCTTTTTCAGAGTCTTCATGAAGCTGTTCCAAGCCCTTGGTATGTGCTGCTCTGGGAAAGGGGGTAGTATGGGCAGCAGATGCCCCCTCCAGGCTGGCTTTGTTTTTGAGACAGCATCTTCCTATGCAGCTCAGGCTGGCCTTGCGCTGTTTGTAGCCCAGGCTGGCTTCAAATTCACAGTAATCCTCCTGCCTCAGTCTCCGTAGTGCTGGGATTACAAGCATGTACTACCACTCCCATCTAGGCTGACTGCTTTGCCACAACACCACAGGCCTCTCTCTTGGCAGGACATCAGCCTCATGTGGGCCAGTGCAGGTTGAATTTCACACATGCCCAGCAGAAATCCAGGCCACCTTCTGTGGCCTGAGGCCCCTCAGCCAGGGTCCCTCTGTCCTCAAGAATAGGATATAGTCAAATCCATCTCTTCACCCTCAGAAACTGCTCCCCAGGGGTGTGCACCACCTGCTGGCCACTGTGGCCACCACCTAACCCTCAGATGTCAGGGCTTGAAGCTGTGGCATGAGAGGGGGAAGCATGGGGCATGTATAGGGCACTCAGCCTGGGACCCACTACCCCCCAGTGCCTGCCCCAGTTGCTGGCCCAGCCTTAGTTGACTTCTTGAGCCACAGAGTCTCCCCCAAGCTCCCCTGGGGAAGTCAGAGGCCCCATGGCCTCCAGGCTTCTGCACCTTCTGCACCCCCCAATATCCCCTACCCCCCAGTGCCTGCTCAGATAAGCTCAGCTTGGGGCCATCACCTGACATTGGCCCCAGCCAGCAGGAAGATGGTCCCCACTCATTTCCAGTAGTGTCAGATGCACCAAGGAAACCCCCCTGCATGAGGAACATGCTGGGCCAAACTTGGGGGCCCAGTGCCCAAAACAGGCGACAGAAAAGAGACAAGACAAATGCTTCTGCAAAGACTGATATATATGCAGTGCCAGGTACAGCGCTCAGAAACCTGTCCGCCCCGGCCTGCATGGGCCTAGCCCTTGCCCGTGAGGTCCAGTGGCTGCAGGAAGGGTGGCAAAGCCAACTCATCCAGGGCCTCAGGGAAGCGGCCAGGTGAGATGGTGGTGACCAGCACCTGCATGGCGCGTGCGAAGAGTGAGGGAGGCGCCAGCCCGGCCAACCACTGGAACTTGTCCTCGCCCAGCAGCCGCTGCCAGCGTGACCGGTCGCCCAGCAGCTCGCGGCGGGCAGGGCCAGCAGCACCTGCAGGGGTATAGAGCGCCAGCAGGTCAAGCAGCAGCAGGTGGCGCTGGTGCGGCTCCCTGGCCGCTGAGGTCCCAGGGCCAGTCGCATCGCGGTCCAGCTGGTGCAACAACAGCTGGAGTGGTGTGAGGCCGCCGCCATCACGCAGGCCTGGTGAGGCTCCGTGGCCCAGCAGCAGGAAGAGGCACTCTGGTCGGGCCAGTTCGCAAGCCACATGCAGCGACGTCCCGCCGCCCTCCACGCGGCTGCAACCTCGCCGGTCCAGCAGGCGGGCACGCTCCTCTGGCGGGAAGTCCCGCACTGTGCGCAGGATGCGCCGCAAGATGCCCACGCGGTTGTAGCGCACGGCCAGAGCCACATGTGGCCCAGGAGCGGCGCAGCAACGGAAGCCGGAGCTGGGTGGCGCCAGCGCGCGGCGTGGGAAGGTGGCCAGCAGGTGGTGCGCATAGGCCTGGTGGTCGTGCACGAGTGCATAAAGTAGCGCCTCGGAAGGCGAAAAGGCGGTTGCGCGCCCGCGCTCGTCCCAGTGGAAGGCCTCGCTGGCACGCATGTCCTCAAGCACCCATACAGGCAGCAGGTCGCGCACCGCCTGGTAAAAGGCGAATGACGACTTCCGGCACTGCTTCCGCACCGAGCGGGCTGCGCCTGTTCCCTCAGGCCCACCGTCAGCGCCGCTCCCCGGCCGCGGATCCCACGGCATGTTGGCCGAGTGCAGGCCAGGCGCCTTGGGATCAAGGTACGGCCCCACCACGGAGCGAGACCTTCAGGCAAAGGAGGTGTGAGCTGCTCCACCTAGGGAAGGCACTCTCGTGAGCACTTGCACATCTCACTGGGATTCCAGACCCCTCTGTTGGAGACAGGAGCACTAACTTCTACCTCCTGGCCCCAGAAGCATGCAGCCTCGATCGCACCATGTCTATCTCCCTCTCTTGGAAAGGCCTCGTTTCTGAGGCTCTTGCAAGAGAAGCCCTGCTCTGCCCACACCTAGGCGGGGCCCCCCCACCTGTCTCCACCTGGCCCAGGCTGGTCAATTCTAGCTAAGGAAGATACCAGAAAGTAGGCCCATTTCGCCACCGAAACGGTTCTCCAGCCCCACCGCAACGCGGCCATGCCCGGGCTGGTCTGGGGCTAGAACTGCTCACCCACCTGGAAGCAGGACGTCTGGATCTGCTCCAATCCGATCCTGCGCTGGTCGCTCACGCTCCCTCACCAAGCCTTAGAGTCTTCATCTGTAAGACAAGGGCAGGCGGTGAGCCCGGCCCTGCTTCACAGCAGCCCGCCAGCGCTGCCATCGTGCCCTGCGAGGACCGGCCGTCCAAGGTCAGTGCCCGAACCAGAGCACCAGGCCCTGCGCCCAGTCCCTGCACGCCCGGCGAGGACCCCGACGCTGCCTTTCGTCCAGGTCCGCCGGCGTCAAGGGGATGGCGTGTGAGCGGCGGGGCAAGGCCCAGAGGTGGCCGCGGTCGCGGCCGCGCCCCCGGGCCACCCACACCGCCCGGCCCCGGCGCCCAGAGCCTGTGCTGGCGTGCGAGGCGGGCGCCGGGCAGGTTACGTAAAGTTCGGCTGCCCCGCCTCACCGGGCAGCCACGGCGCGGCTTACCGACCAAGGCTGGGCCGCGGAGAGGGGACCGCGCCAGCGCCCGCCCGCCAGCCCCGCGGGTCCCCAGGCGGCGGGTGGCCGAAAGCTGCACCTGCGAGGCCAGGCACGTAGGGCAAACTGCGGGGAAGATTCACCGCGGGGGTCGCCGGCCAGCGCCCCCGTCCTTTGCGGGCAAACAGACAAGGTTCCACGGTAGCCGAGACAGAGCTGCCGCCGCCCGCGCTCGCCGCAGCCGCGTTCTGAGCCGCCGCGGCCGAAGGGTCGCTGGGCGGCGGGCGGCGCAGTGCGGCCGCGGCCAGGCAGGACCGCGGGACCGTCCGCTGCCGCCATTGGCCCGTGCCGCCGGCCCCCGCCGCTGCCCATTGGTCGCCGCGCTGCACCATTGTTACGTCACGGGCTGATGGGCGGGCCCCGCAACCGGACTAGCTGAAAACTTCGGAGAAACTTGAGGGCGCGCTGGGAGAACACGGAGGGGGTGGGGCCGTTGAAATAGGCGGGGGACTGGGCGGGGTCTGTGGGGGTGCGAGAGGAGGGCGGAGCTTCAGGTTACCCGCGACCTCCCGCATCATGGGTCTGGCTGGTTCCGACCGACTCCGGCCTGGACTCCGAGTTCGTGGTGCTACCATCTCGCTTGAGTCCAGTCCGCCGCGCCTGGCCCTTAGTGTTGCCCCACGAGTTCAAAGCCTGAGTAGACACGATCCTAAATGACCTTAAGAAACTCCTCAGGACTGTTGCCCCCGACAACTGGTAGAGGGGAAGAGACAGCTGTGACTCTGGCCAGGGGAAGCCCCTGCTCCAAGAGGACTTACAGGGTGGGGGAGACTCGGGCTCAGAGAAACCCCACTGAGCCCCCTGGATCAGGTGCTTCGGGCCCAGCCTGCCATCTCAGCACTAGCAAGGCTGAGGCAGGAGGATCACTACGAGTTCAAGCCTCGCCTGAACTACAGAGCCAAACTGTCTCTGTTCCAAAAGCATTATTTTACAATAAAGATACTTATTTACCTCAACTCCACAACCACCAGCAATGAGGTAATTACAGCCTCCACCCATTTTGCCTGCTGAGAGAGCCTGACAAAGAGTGACACAAAATTCCCACTTTTGGTGCTCAGAGGTGACCAGAGACCCAGCCCATAGCCTATTACTCATTAGAAGCCTGATTTCAGCTTTCTTCCGAGGCAACCAGGGACTTAAAAATGGTATTTGTTTTGTTTTTGAGATGGTACTGCTAGGTAGTCCATGCTGGCCTTAGACTGGCAGCAGTCCTCCTGTCTCAGCCTCTGGAGTGCTGGGATTATAGGTGTGTGTCATCATACCCAGCTGAAAATTGGCTTTTCCTAAAATCTCTGATTCTTGGGCTTACAGAAACTATGAACTACAGTAGAATGAAGCTTGGCTTTCACTTTGTACACCTCTAGGATGATCCCTCCCTGCTCTGAACATGGACAGAGAATGTTCAAATGTCTGCAGGCAGTCCTGATGTAGCATTCCTATAATCCAGCACTCTCCAGACTGAGGCAGGAGGATCACTGTGAGTTTGAGGTGAGCCTAGGCTATTTAGTTCAAGGCCATCCTGAACTATGTAGTGAGACCTTGTCCCAAAAAGAGAAAAAATAAATAGCACTAGTAACAATAGATTGACATACTCCCAAAACTGTTATACATATTTAAAGCAATCCTAATCAAAATACCATTAGCATACCTCACAGATCTACAGAAAACATTGATAAAATTCATCTAGAACCAAAAGAAACCTAGGCTAGCAAAGGCAATCCTGGGCAACAAAAAGCAAGGCAAGCAGCATTACAATCCCTGACTTGAAATTATACTACAAAACTACTGTGACTAAAATCAGCATAATACTGGCAAAAAAAACAAAAAAACAAAACAAAAAAAAAAAAAAACGACAGACGTGAGGATCAGTGGAACAGATTAGAAGATGCAGACATGCTACAAGCACACTCAGTCACTTTATCTTTGACAAAGGGGCCAAACATGTTTGTTCACTGGAAGGATGGCCTCATTAATAAATAGTGCTAGAAAAAAAAAGGCTTTCCACATGCCGAAGACTGAAACTAGACCCATGTCTATCGCCCTGTACTAAACTACAGTCAAAATAATCAAAGATCTGAATATTAAAACACAAACACTAAATCTACTAGAAGAGAAAATAGGTAGAAATTTTGAAGATGTAGGGATGAGCAGAGATTCATGAACAAAAAGCAAACTGCACAGGAAGTACTTAAAAAAATCAATAACTGGGATCTCATCTTATTAAAATTTTTGCATATCAAAAAAAATCAACAGAGTGAAAAAACCCACAAAGCGGGAAAAAATTTTAGTCAACTGTCCCTGAGACAAAGGACTTCTGTCTAGAACATGTAGAGAATTTAAAAAAATCAGACTACCAAAATTCAACAACCCAATCCAAAAATAGGCATCCTGAGATGAATACACACTTTTCAGATGAAGAAATACCAACAGCAAATAAATATATGAAAAAATGTTCAACATCATTGATGATAGGAAAAATGCAAATTAAAGTAACACTGAGGCTGAGGAGATAGCTCGGTGGTCTAAAGGCTAGCCTAGCAAGCACAGGGACCCAGGTTTCATACCTGGTACTGCATGCTTTGCCAGCCCCAGAAAAAGGCGTGGTGGTGCACACCTGTAATCCCAGTTCTGGGTAGGCTGAGACAGGAGGATCACTATGAGTCTGAGCTGAGTAGCAATATCCTATACCAAACAAACAAACAAACAAACAAACAAATAAATAAATAAAATTTTAAAAAATTAAAATAACATTGAAATTCCGTATCAGAAAGAATGGTTACCATCAAGAAATCAACCAATAACAAATGCTGGAGAGGTTGTGAGGAAAAAGGAACCCTTCTCCACTATTGGTGGGAGTGTAGACTGGTGCCAACCACTGTAGAAATCAGTGTAAAGATTTCTCAAAAAACTAGGACTGTAGGTTCTATTTGACCCAGCTGTTCCCCTTCTGGGTATTTTCAGAGAAAAACGGAAAACATCATACCTGTTATGGTGCCTAGTTATCCCCCCAAAGCCTCATGCAGTCATTGGGACAGATTCTACAGTTTGCGATTAATTGATGATCCAATGCTGGGATTATGGATGTGAGTGCTGTACCTGCGCCGGGGTGGATAAACTGCATGTAACATAAGGAAGGGAGAGAGGCTTGTGAGTTTCAGTCTCTGCTCCCCTGCTTGCTCTTTGCTGTCTTCCACCACCATGAACAGCTGCTCTCTGCCCTATGCTACTCTGCCTTGGAGCCAGCTGAGTATGGACTGAAACCTCCACTAACTGTAAGCTAAACAAACCTTTCCTTCCTTAATTCTGATGTTGGTGCTGGGCCGTGGTGGCACATGCCTATAATCCCAGCACTTGGGATGCTGAGGCAGGAGGATCGGTGCGAGTTCGAGACCAGCCTGGGCTACAAAAGTGAGCTCAAGGCCAGCCTGAACTGCATAGCGAGACCCTGTCTCAAAAAGACAAAATAAATAAATAAATAAAAATTCTGATGTTGGGTATTTTGTCCCACCAATGAGAGAAAAGTAACCAAGACAATGCCACAGTGATCTGTGTGCACCCATGTTTATAGCAATACAACTGCTCATAGCTAAATCCTGGAAACAACCCAAATGCCATCAACCAAAGAATGGATAATAAAGATTTGTTTCTTTTATACAATAGAGTATTACTCAGCTATGAAGAAAGATAAACTCAAAGCTTTTATGGTAAATGGATGCAACTAGAGACCATACTCATAAGTGAAATAAATCAAACCTGCATGTGTACACATTGTATTGTCTCCCTAGTATAAGAAACTGAAAGACTAAATAAAATCTGAAAGGTACAATAGATACTGTGAAAGGGAAAGAAATTGCTCAAAAGGAAAGAATACTGGGGTAGGGGACAAAAGAAAAGAAGGGAAATATATATGTGTGCACACACAAACAAGATAGCTAAGATAACTATACCACTATTCATTGAACAGTATGTGCTTATATATTGTTTGATCAATTTTGCATGCCTATATCTGGCAATCTGTACTACTTTGAAGATAACAATATGCAATATAATAACCTTTGTTAATTTCCTATCATCTCTGTATTGTTTTTATTTTTTTAATTGTCTTTTTAAAAAATAGATCACCTCTCTTGCCTCTTCAAGGTGTAATTACAGTACCCGGGAGGCTGAGGCAGAAGGGTCCTTGCAAGTTCAAGACCAGTCTGGGCTACAAAGTGAGCTCAAGGCCAGCCTGAGCTGCATAGTGAGACCCTGTCTCAAAAAAAGACATAAAAACAAGCACACACTGAGGAAAGGTAGATCTGCAGGGACCTGTCTCTGTTCACAGATCCCAGTAGCAGGGGCTGGTGGGGGACAGAGACCAAGGGAGGCCTTCTGCTCTCTCCTGGCAGGGGCCGCTCCACCTCTCTACACCCTTCCCGCCCTCTTCGGCTTAGTTCTAAGCCCCTTGCTCTCTGGAGCCACCCCAGGCACCTCTTGTGCTCCCTTTCTCTCCAGCTTTTCCCTCCTAGCGCCTTAGCTTCCAGTTCTGTTAACGCAGAACCTGGTGACAGGACAATGGCTGGAAGGAAGCTCGCGTCTCCTCTGCTGCTGTGGTAGCACCAGCCCAGGCTTGGCTTCTGAGGTCAGAGCAATGGGGCCATGTTCACACTGCACGCAACGTCTGCTCTACGTGACCCGGGCACCACCGAGCCCCCAACCCCACTGTGCAGAGCCCTCAAGGCCCCTCCGAATTCACAGAAGCCTAGTGCCTGGCCGGGGAAGGGTACAAAGGGCACTGGTCTTACACCCAAGCCCCCTCCCGAGATGTCCGGTTTCCTCCTGGCTCCCTCCTGCTCCCCATTCTGAGCATGACTGGGGGAGGCAGAGTAATGACCCTGGGACGCCCCTGACCTGCTCACACTGAGGGTGTGTGCTCTGGCCACTGCCACAGCAGTGGCTGACACCAGAGTTGCCACCGCAGTCGCATAGCACTGGCCACAACAGCCGAGGTCACTGCTTTGGCTCCCATGTCCCAGGTTTGTGTGCTGGAAACTGGATCCCCAACATGACAGTGTTGGGAGGGGCCCATTAGGCAATGAGAGGTGCCGGGCAGGCCCTGCCCCACACTGGAAGCAGGGGAGCCAAGTCTCCTGCTCTCGCTGATTCCTCCAAACCCCGGAGCCAGGTCCTCTGGAAAGCCATAGTAACGACTCTGTGGAGCTCTCCTCAGTGGCCCCACCTGCACTCTGATCACAGTCCCACTGGGTCAACAGGCCACGCCCGCCCACATGTGCCAGGGTAGCTGTGGACAGCAGGCAGATAGGACCCTCTCCTCAGTGGCCCAGATGGACTTGGGGGTGCAGAGGGCAACTGGGGCCAGGGCTGGGGCACAGGATGACTCCCACAGAGGCCAGCACATCTTTCCATCCAGGGACAGCATTTGATCTTTGGCCATACCAAGTTCTTGCTGGGATCTGACCTGAGGCACAGTCCCCTCCCTCAGGGGAACCTGTGCCACAGCTGCTGGGACAAAGGTCACTGGGCTAGGAGGAGGCTGCTTGGGACGTGGGGAAGATGAGGGGTGGGGTGGTGGAAGTGAAGGGACCCTGGAGGTTGTGATGCTATCTGACCCTGACCTGCATGAGTTGGAGTGAGACCCTGAGGTCAGGAGGAAAGGTGGCAGGCAGAAGCATCGGTGGCAACAGTGGGGCTCAGAGCAGGTGACAGCAAGTTAGAGAAGCCGGGGTCCCACAACTGAGCCTGCTGTTCCTGGCGGAGGAGACCTTTGCTAGAGGCCAAGGTGACCAGGAAGAAGGACAGGTCAGCAGGACCAGGGCCACCAGCCAGCTAGGCGGGAGGGTTGGTGAGGCTTTGGGCACTGTAAGGTTGTGGGGAAAGGAGGAGCCTATCTGAAGAAGGACAAGGGTGGGAGGAGACTACCGTGCACATACATGTGCAGAGCGTTGTGCGTGTGTGTGCAGACTGCATGTGGGCATTGGAGCCGCTGACAGTGGTGGAGGGACACAGGAGGAGGCACCTAGACCCACAAGGCCAGAGTAGGAGGTGGCCAGAAGCCACAAAGGCTGGGGTGTCCCCGTCCTGCCCTTCTGCCACCTGCTACAGGAGGCCAGAGCTCCCCTGGCCTTATGAGAGTGGCACCTGGCCACACACCCTTCTGCAGTGCCAAGGCAAGCCGTGTCCACCTGCTACTGCGCCCACTTGCCCATCCTTCCCTCTCTGCACACCACTGGTTTCTCTAGGCAGGTGGAGCTGCCACTGAAGGCAAAAACAGGACAAAAGGAGGTGGAGGAAGAATGTGGTGACACATGCCTGGAAGCTCAGCACTTGGGAGGCTGAGGCAGGAGGATCAAGAGTTCAAGCCCAACCTGGGCAACTCAGTGCTTTGGTGTGAGACCATGCCTCAAAATAAAAAGTTAAAAGGGGCCAAGGATGTAGCTCGGTGTGAAGGCCCTGGGTTCAGTCCCCAGCATAAAAAAAAGGAGAGGGCAACCCACTCGGGTCCCCCTTCTGCCCTCTCCCAGACAGGAGCTTTCTTTCCCCCAATAAATATATTCTGCTCTTAAAAAAAAAAAGAAAAGGCCAGCAAAATAGCTCAGTGAATTAAAGCACCTGCAAGCAGGCGCAGGGGCCAGAGGTTTGATCCCTGGACCTGCTGTGCTGGCCTTGCCTCCCGGGTCTCACTGAGATGGCAGTTGAGCCTCGGCGTGGCGGCACACTCCTGTAATCCCAGTTCTTCCGAGGCTGTAAACAGGCGGATCACTATGAGTCCAATCTAGTAGTGAGACCCTGAGCAACCTGTAGACCCTGCTTTAAATTACAAAATAAATAAGTAAATAAACAAATAGACAGAAAAGGAAAAAAGAGAAGCGCGCGCGCGGGGTGGGGCTAGTTCAGGGGAACAAGTGCCTGCCTGGCAAGTGCAAGGTCCTGGAAGCCGCACACAGACCCCGCTGAAGGGAGCCCAGGAAGCAGCCGAGGCCCTGCAGTTTCCGACTCCCAGGGGAGGCGTTGTCCTAAGCTGTTGGCCCCGCACCCGCCTGAGGGGGGGCCCAGGTTGGAGCCCTCGGGCACCGGGGTGAGTGTGGGACCCCCAGGGTTCGCACGGTCTGGCCCGTTGCGTCCTTCGCCTCATTCCCCATCCTCAGTGCCGGGCAAACAGCTGCCTTGCACCGAAGCGAGTCAGAGGGAAACTGAGCCCGGGTACCTGGATGCGGGTCGCCCTGCGCAGACGAGGCTCACCGGCGCCGTGGCACACGCGCGTGCGGGTCCCCGCGTCGTCGCGGTTGCTGCCCCCAGTGCGGCGGGAGGACACCGAAGTTCCCAATCGCGGTGTGCGGGCGACACCGCCCCCTGGCGGCCGGGAGCAGTGGGTGCCGGCAGGGGGCGCTGCAGGAGTTCCCCACGGCCACCCCAACTGTCCCAGCTGCAGGTCTGACGGCCCGCCTCACGGCACGGTCAGTGCCTCAGTTTCCAGAAAGCGGTTCCCGCCAACCCCACCTGCAGCGCCGCTTGGTCTGGCCCAGATGGAGACACTGAGACCCAGGCATCCCCCACGCCCCACACCAGCAGAGGACTCCCAGGACCTCCAGGGAGTCCGTCGTTGTTCATCTCTGGGGATCCCAGTGTCTTCCTTAAGGGTCCCTGTGGAGAGAGCAGGGGCTTTCCTGGTAGGGGAGAAGAAGGAGCCGTTGGCCCAAGGAGGGGTGACCAGGCAACCTGCCCCACCTGGGGACAGTTGGGCGGTCTGTGAGGTAGGTGGTGATCCACGTCTATGATCCCAGCACTCAGGACGCTAAGGCAGCTGGATCACAAATTCTAGCCCAGCTGGAACGACACAGCAAGACTGTCAAAATTAAGCAAAAAGGTAGCATAGAGGCTCTTAGGATGTTGGGCTGTTATGCCAGTGACATCTGAGGGACAAATGAGATGCCCACAGGTGTCCTGGGCACCTGCTGCCATGTAATGAGCACCCTGCATGCTGGCTCAGGACAGCCAAGGTTCCCCATGTCTCACTGCCCCAGACTGACCAGGTGGCCCTCAGCCTGGTCAGCTGGTTATCTGCAGGCTGGGGGGCTGCCACAGTGGCCAGGTGGCTTCGCCCACCAGGTGCCCGGATGTTGGTGCTGGTTAGGAACACTGCTGCCAGCAGGACCCAAGTCCCAGGGAGCTGGCTCCCTTCACTGCTTTCCCAGCAGTTTGATGTGGGCGCCCTTACCTGGCCCTTACCAGGCTCATCAGACCTCTGCTCCAGCCCAAGGCTGACACCAGTTACCAAGGCAGGTGGCCTGGCCACATGTCACTTGGGCCAGAGGGCAGCCTTGGTGGGGGCAGAGGCCCAGAAGGGGTTCGACACGAGCTGCAGAAGGGGAGCAGAGGCTGCCAACCACAGAACCTTCCAGGGCTGAATCAACCAAGCAGGGCCTGGACAAGGAGCATGGACCTTCTCCAAGGACAGTGGGATACCTGAGGGACACCATGACCCAGGCTGAGGAGTGCCTGGCCCTCTTCATGTGGGGTTTTGCTGCAGGCACCCAGCATGGGTGGGTGAGCAGCACAGACAGACCTACCCTCAGGCTGGGGCATGGCCTACAGATTTTCAAAGCACTGCTGCAACCAGGCACAGAAGAGCAGTGCTGTCTTCCCAGCACTTGTGAGGCTAAGGCAGGAGGAGGTCGAGTGTGAGGCCAGTCTGGGGAGCACAGTGACTCTGAGGGCCGGCTGGACTTAGACCCTGCCTCAGAAGTGAAAACAAAAACAAAAAAGATAGTACTGGAAGCTAAAGGCAGTCTGAGGGGGAGACAGAACTGTCAGAGAAAAAAGAAAACTCATAAAGGCACCTGGAAGAGAATGTGTGGTCTCAGGATAGGCAGAGAACATTTAGGCACAGTGACATCGTCATTGTCCCCAAAGAAAGCGACTAAGAAATGGGACTTTTCAAAAGATACCACTAAGGCCAGGCATGGTGGCACATGCCTATAATCCCAGTACTTAGGAGGCTGAGGCAGGAGGATCACTGCAAGTTCGAGACCAGCCTGGGCTACAAAGTGAGCTCAGGGCCATCCTGAACTGCATAGTGAGACCCTGTTTCAAAAAGTCAAAAAAGAAGAAAAAAAGATACCACTGATAAAATGAAAGGAAAATCACAGATTTAGCAAATCTTGGCACTGCTTCAGAAGACAGAAGGATTCATCGAGCTTAGTGAGACCCACACCTCCATTTTCTAAGGAGGCGAAAGACGGACAGATGCGTAACCAGGGACCAGCGGCAGGTGGGTGCAAGCGGGTGAGAAAGCATCCCGTGTCACTGGTTCCTAGGGAAACTTGAAGGAAGACCACGCAAGACGTCAGCAGGCAGCAGGCAGAGTCCCTGAAGTACCAGGCAGGTGGTCCAACTGTGGACAAAGGGGGTGAGGCACCTGGAGCACTCACCGGCCATGCGGGAATGCAGAATGAAGGAAGACTTCAGAACACGGTTTTGCTTGTCTGTCTTTTTGAGACAGTTTAGTTCCACAGTTCAGGCCAACCCTGAGCTCACTTTGTATCCCAGGCTGGTCTCAGTTCCAAACAATCCTCCTGTTCTAGCCTTGCCACCACAACCAGCTTCAGTGGCCAGCATGGCATGCCCAGGGTTCCAGGGCCTGCATAGTATGCAGTACCAGGGATCGAACCCGGACTCTTATACTTGCTAGGCAAGCACTTACTCTACTGAGCTATCTCCCCAGCCCTCTCGCTATATTTTTTTGAGGCAAGTTCTTGCTATGGGGCTGGGGAGATAGCTCGGCAACATAAGTGCCTCACTAGTAAGTACAAGGTCCCGAATTCCATCCTCAGTACCTCAAAAAAAAAATAATAATAATATTAATAAAAAGTTCTTGCTATGTAGCCCACCACGCCCTTCTTTTACTCCTCCTCTCATCTCTCCTTTTTGTTGTTGTTGTTGTTGTGGTTTGTTTTTTTGTTTTTTGAGACAGGGTCTCCTTGTGTGGTCCAGGCTGGCCTTGAACTCACTGTGTAGTCCACGTTGGCCTCAAGCTCACTGTGATCCTCCTGCCTCAGCCTCACAAGTGCTGGGATTACAGGGATGTGCCCCATACCCAGTGGGTTTGACGATTTCTTAAATTTACATGGGGCCCAAAGGGTGTACTCTGAGGTGTCACCCAGAAAAAATGGAAATGTATTTTCTCCGCAAATGAACGGATACGAACGTCTGTGACAGTGTTGCTCATGGTGGCCTCCAAAACAGAAGCTGACGGTCCCACCTGTGAGAGACGGACAGGGCATGGCGTTGCGTGCCGTGCAAGACACAGGCCCCAAATGTTTGCTGATCCAGAGACAGCACGTTACACAGTGGTCGGTGTTTACATGACGCACACAGAAAAGCCCAGCCTGTGGGCACAGAGAGCAGATCGGGCTGGGCACCCTCAGGAGGCCGAGGCAGACGGAGCACCATGAGGTGAAGGCCAGCCTGGGCTACAGAGCAAGACCCTGCTCAAAAAGAAGACTGACTGAGGGAGGGCTGCACGGCACAGGGACATCTGTCAGCAGAACCGGGAAGTAGGGGGAGCCAGGCAAGCCTGGCAGGGGCCACCTGCCGCTTCCTGGGTCGCCAGGGCCCAGAGGAGCCAGCGGGTTGTTTACCGAAAGCTCTTGGTGGGGAGCAAGGGTGCTCCCGTCCCAGTGCACCCCAAGTCTGAGTGTTTACAAGCCAGGGGTTCAGCTGACTCCGATAACAAGCGCCTGGCCCAGGGGACGTGGGCCCAGCTGCAGGGTGAAGGGCAGTTAGCAGGCAATTAGGGACCCCAGGCAGTTGGGTGGGGACCAGGTGGAAGGAGGGGCGAGTGATAGGCACGCGGCCCTGCTCCGGAATCCCAAAGCCACAGCTTGTCTTCCCGGTGGCCACCCGCTTCCTCCCCACCCCATCCCTGGACACAGCCTCCTTTACCTTCCCCGCCCACACAGGGAGCCCCCAGTCGGTGCCCTGCCTGCCCCTGAACCTGGCCCTCGAGCTCCGCCCTTAGCAAACGTGCATAAAGTTCCAGGCTCTCTGCCTCAGGCCAGAGGATCTGCCCATCTGCCCGCCCTCCCTCCTCCTCAGAGCTAATGAAGGCTCCCGTCCTCCAGAGTTCTGCTTCGCTGCTGTGCCACCACCACAACTGCTCCGGGGCCACACGTCTGGCAGACGAGACACCCGGGCTCCAAGCAACACTGGGAATTCAGCAGCTGAGGGCTCTGTCGCAGGCCTTCTGTGATCCTCCAGCTCCCTTGGGTCTCCCCAGGTCTCCCAGCACACACTGTGCAACCCTGACCCCTGGCACCAAGTCCCAGGTGTCTCGTTAGAAGAGACGCCTAAGCCTAGCGCTCCGGAGGCTGAGGCAGGCAGATGACAGGTCGGAGGCCAGCTGTTTCCTTCCTCCCGTTTTCCCTCCCTCCTTCCCCCTTCCCTCCCTCCTT
>PVKN010000056.1:42819-126069 GCA_004027915.1 Capromys pilorides | reverse complement strand
GGGTGGGTGGATGTGGATGGATGCTCTGACCATGTTGCCCACATCCTCTAGGCACTTTCCAAACTCCCCTCATGATCATGCTTGCTTCCATGAGAGTCACAACCATGCTGACTACAGTGCCAAGCAGGGCTCAGAAATTCCAGTAGCTGAATCTGAGCACCCAGATGGGTACAGCTCACCATCGACTGCCAGCAGCAGAATGAGCAGGCATGGCAGGAGTAGGGCTGACAGCAAGCGACTGAGCAGCCCCGCAGAGGCCGCCAGCCCTGTGGGCTCACCTGGGTGCCACAGCCTCCTCCCTAGAGAGGACCGAAAAGCTCTACCCAGGGCTCCTGCTCATCCCTCCACACCCATCCTACTTGGTCCATGGGGTTCGGTCCTGGGCCCAAGACGGAGACCTGGCTCTAGAGCTGCGCTGCTCTGCAACACTAACTCTGCTTGTTCTGTCTTCTCCCTTGAGCCCCACAGACCTCGTGGAAGGCCTGGATTCCACCCATTTGCTGCTTTTCTACTCATTCCAGCCCAGAAGCAGCCAAGGTTACCAGCAGGGGGCAACTGGGGATTTGGAAACAATCAACTTTGGATATTTGAAACTGAGTAACTTGAAGGCAGGGAACTGGTTACCTAAGGAGAAAAAAAATCCAGAAGCAGTAACCGTGGTGAGGAAAGAAGAGATGAAAAGCATGGGGTGCCCCTGCTCCTCCAAAGCACGAGACAGAAAGAAGAGGGGCCGGGACTGACCCGTGGGGGCGGCATCCCAGTAAGCCAAAGAGAAGGGTGGGGGGCATCTGCTGGAAATGCCCGCAGAGAGAGGAGGGAAGAGGCAGAGTAGCTCGCACTCTCTTCGTCCGGCCTCCAGTATGTCCTGTGTCCTCGTAGTGACAATAGATAGAACAGCCAGAAGGTTCAGGGCCTGGGAGTGCAGGCCTATAATTCCAGCTATGTGAGAGGCTGGATCAGGAAGACGAGAAGTTCCTGGCCAGCCTGGGCAACTTAGACAGAGCCTGTCTCAAAATTAAAAAAAAAAAAGTGATGAAGGGCTGAGGATGCAGCTCTGTGGCAGAGCAACCCCTGCTTGATCTCCAATACTGAGGAGGAGGAGAAAGGAAAAAAAAACAAGCTAGGAGCCCCAGCTTTCAGGAGAGAGGGACCAGCCCCCCAGCCACACAGCAGAGCAAGCACGGTGAGGAGACATCGGACAGCAGATGGGTCCTGGGAGAATCTTCAAGGAGACATAGCTGCCCTTCTGCCCTGGGACTCTGTAGTAGTCAGGATGAGCTGGGCAATGCCGAGTAACAAACACATCCGCACCTCAGTGTCCTAGAGCAACCGTACTACTGTGACTGCTTGGTCCATACTGGATATAAAAAGAGGTTCTATTTGCCATTGTCCCTGTGCCAATAAAGAGACGACTCTGTGCACAAGGGCTTCTGGAGCTATCTCAGCCAAGGAAGAGGACTGGAGAGCTTGGGGCACTGGTCCGTAGATGGTAGATGATCACTCTCCCTTGGAAGTGACCACTGACTTTTGGCCACCGTGGATGACCAGGCAGCTGCGTCCTCTCATAGGCAGTCATGGGGTCGCAATTAATTCCAACTGAGAGAAGAGTGTAATCCCTCCTTCTGCTCTTTGTTGCTGGGGGTGGGGGCCAGAGGAAACTGGAAAGAACTAGAGGTGAGTGGCGTTTATGTTCCGTATAGCTCTCTTGCCTGGCTTGCACCCAGCTCCAGAGCGTGCGCCACTCTAACTGCCTAAAACCTCCCACTGCGCATGCACACACACACACACACACACACACACACACACACACACACAGAGCATGCCTTCCCAGCTGCCCCTCTAGGGACAGGTTAAAGATGAGGCTATTTTTAGTTGCAGTAAAAGATGCTCATGGTAGGCCGGTCCTGGAAACAGGACCTCACAGCAACTGAGGCGCTTACCTATGGCAGTAAGTATATCGCCACGCCTCTGCAGAGGCCGGGACCCGGGCACAGCCTGGCCAGGACACCGCGGTGCAGCGTTTCTCATGGGCCTGCAGCTGATGTGACGGGGGCCAGCAGGGCTGCACCAGGGTGCCACAAGCACGTGACTGGAGAGTGAGTGGGTGCATGCGTGACAGGGTCATTTTTTGATATAAAATGAGGTCTGGCTCTGATGTGGCCATTACAGCAGCCAGTGAACAGCTGGCACCTGGCGTGCCTCGGCTCCTAGCCTTGGTGCTTAGTCCCCAGCATTTCCACACTGCATCAGAGTTGGTCAGGGCAGCCATACAACACGGCAGAGGTAACAGGGCATGGCTCTGAGCCTCTGCCGAAAATGTCCTCATGACCTCTGCCATGCTTCACTCGACTCACCCACTTTGGAGAAAGCCTGCTGTCATGTTGTGGGGACACTCAAGTAGGAAACATGTATGGAACACCACAGTCTCCATGTAACAAGAGCTCCGAGCACACCCTGCTTCCGGGACCAGCTATTTCAGTGCGCCATCTTGGAAACAGATATCCCAGCCCAGTCAGGCCTTTGGGGGAGACACAGCCACAAGGTTCTCTGAGGGCAACTTCAGGAGACTCAGAGTTGTAGCAGTTTCTTTAAATTGCTCACCCATGGAAACTACGAAGACATCAATCTTGTTCAACTGGGAAACTTTTGGGATAGTTTTTAAAGATGCATCCACATCTATAAGCCACAATATTTGTACATATATAATATATAGTATATATGCATAAATGCATATACACATGCATAACTGTATATATTTACATATATATGAGATGTATTGGAAAAATGCAGTGAATGCTTAAATTAAAAAAATTTATTTAAGTAAAAGATACACTATCGTTAATTAATCTCCCCTCAAAGTACTTCCCCTTGCTTTGAGTACCCCTGTCCTGCCATTCTTCGTACTATCTGAAGCAGGGCTGGAGGCCTCTTCCTGTCTGCAGATGGACTGTGGTGGCTCTTGATGCCCTAAAGAGACTCCAAATGTCCACTTTCACCGTCATTTTGACTTTGGAGGAGAGGCAGATGCCTCATGGTGCCAGATCTGCTGGCCCAAGTAGGTGGGGACGCACTGCGACATCTGGTCGTGCCTGCCTCTCCCCTGGGTGGGGTGCCGTAGCCCCGTGTGCCGTGTGGATGGTCACTCCTGGGAAGACATTCATAAAGGAGGACTTCCAGAATGGCTTGAGGAAGTGGGAAGAAAGATGGGAAAAGTGTCTGATGTGAAGGGGACCACTGTGACACTGCGAGGGAGTTTAACAACAATGTGTCTTTCACTGCAATATTTTTAAAAAATTTAAGCATTCACCTTATATTTCTATCGAACAGATATACACATGTATACCTACGCACAGCAAGAGACTTCACAGGAGCACAGGCGTTCCCGGGGGGATACTTATTTTCTTCTTAGTGCTTGTCCATTTTCTAATTTTTCTACAATGAACACATATAATTTGGATGAGAAAAAAAGGCAAAAGAGCAGGAGATGGAACCAGGCATTGTGGCACACACCTGTAATCCTAGCACTGTGGAGGTTGAGACAGGAGGATCACTACGCGTTTTGAGACCAGCCTTGGGGGCTGCAAAGAGAGCACAAGGCCAGCTGGAACTGTGTAGCAAGACTCTGTCTCTAAAATACACACATACTTACATGCATGCATACATATATACATGAATACATACATGCATGCATATATACATGCAAATGTACATGTATGCATGCATACATATATACATACATACATAATAAAAGAAAGAAGAGGGAACAAGAGGTTGAGCAGCAATAGCAGCTCCAGTTGGGAGATGGAAAGGGCCTTCCATTTGTAGCTTCAACCACTGAAGTACTTTTACACAGTGCCAGAGAGGCAGGGAGCAGGCAGTGTAGAGAGCTCGTCCAGGCAGATGCCACAGCCACAGGAAGGCAGTGCCAGGCCAGCCTGGGCCTCCCCATCCTGGGCCCTGGGTGCAGAGCCAGTGGGAGAATGTTTGCGAGGCACAGGACCCCGGCCGTACAGCTTCCCCTGGGCAAGCAGGGAGTACACATTTGGAAAACTCAAGGTTTCTGAGACGGCAAGATGTACGTCAGCAAAAAGCCTGCGCCTGTCTAGACAAAAGTTTGATTTTGAATCAAAAAAAGGAACGTTTGCAAATAGGAAAGCAGCTTAAGCGTTTTTTACTCCTTTGAAAAGAACCATGAATTTTTAACCATCGACCCTGAAGAGAGACAGGAAGGCTCCATGGCGACACCAGGGATTTTGATATTGCCCCCTACCAGCCGGCATGGATCGGGAGATGGGGCCATTTCTGAGTACGGACATTGACTCCTCAGGCTGAAGAGAGAGGTTTAACAAGGCCCCAGGGCATCGCGAAGAAGAGACAGGTCTCCTCCGAACAGCGGGGCTGGGCAGCCCGGGAAGAGGATCAATCCGGCTGCGGACAGAGGGGAATCGCGGGGCCAGGATTTGCTGACCTTGGGGTACAAACTCACACGGGGTCACCTGGCCCCGTGGTGAGGGCTGGGGAGCAGATCATTGCTGGAAACCGAGGTCACAGCCCAGCCTCAGGACAGCAGCTGAATCTGCTCTTACGGGGTCCCTGGTTGCTCCCTCGGCCCCTAACCCTGGCCTCACTGAAGAAAAGCAGGCCCAGTAGGGTGAGGACTGGACGGGTGTGGCTGGAAGGGACGGAGGCCTCGTGAGCGATTCCTAGGCAAAACACATCAGAAAGGGCATCGGGCCCCCAGAATGAGTGGAACAGGAAGAAAGCCGGAGCATGGGCAGCCGGCATCCTACCCCCGACACGGCTGCCAGACTCTGGCTACAGCTGGTTTTCCTGGCTTTCGAACTGGACACAGGCTCGGTGGTGGCTCCAACAGGCACTGGGTCACTTCACGGCTCCTAGGACTGTGTGTGGTGGGCTCAGCCACTGGAAGAGAGGGAGGCAAGAGGCAAGTGAAGGCCGGAAGGGGTGGCTCAGGCCTGTCCTCCTGGAACTCTGGGAGGCTGAGGCAGGAGGGGAGCAAGTTCAAACCCAGTCTGGGAAAGTTAGCGAATGAGGAAGATCTTGCTGCAAAACGAAAAGTTGAGAAAGACTGAGAACAGAACACAGGGAGAAGGCCCTGGTTCCACCCCCAGCACCGAGAGCCAAAAGCAACAGCACAGCGAGTGTGTAGGAGTGCGTGCGTGTGCCTGCGTGCATCTGTTTCTGTCACCATGAGGTGAACACAACGGCAGTAGAGAAACAACTTGAGAATTCAGTGCCAACTGACCACAGTTCCTGGCATAGACAGCTCTCAGCTGGCACCAGCTATAACACATTATCACTACTATATGTTTATCATCCATTTCATCCTATCAATAAAATATGTCGAAACCCCATAACACAAATGAAGGGAGGCTGAGGCAGGAGGGTCACAGGTCCAGGGCCAGCCTGTACAAGTCAGTGAGGGCCTTGTCTCTAGGTAAGAAGTTAAAAAGAGAGCTGAGCTTGAACTCAGTGATAGAGTGCCCTGGGTTTGATCCTCAGAACCACACACAAAATAATAACACAGACGGGAAGTCAGTTCTGACACGAATCCTCCCTGGTGGTGTTGTCCACTGCAAAACAGTGATAAGCTTTGTCCAAAGCAAAAGACCAGGGCAGTGGATGAGCAGGTGATAAGGCTGAGGAAGCCAGTGAACCAAGGGACAAGGTGAATAGGGTGTGAGGAAAAGGTGTCCAGGTCCACAGCTAAGATCTGGGCTTTAGAGCAAGACAGCCAGGCTTCAAAGCACCCGCCCATAAGGGAACTCGTCATAGAACACGGAAAGAGCACACTAACCTTTCCCCACCTCAGTTTTCCCTTCTGTAGAATGGAAATTTTGGCGATGACTCTGTGCTGTAGACATCTGCTTCCCTCCACAGCCCTGTGCCCTTCTGGACAGCAAACTGTGGCTTCCCAGCTGGTCTCCCACTGGCCTAGGTCCCCGCTCTACACACGAGAACTCCTGGTTCTCATCCCACAGAAGCTCCACACATCTCTGCCCGCAGGCGAAGGCCCTGGCTTGAGTATGCAACACTGAGGAACAAGGAATCACTGAGACTTTTGCTACTGTATTTTCAGGAAAGAGACCTGGAGTCCTGGCCACCCTCCTGGGACCCTGAGGAGAAGCCATGGGAGAAGCACGAGGGCACGGGGAAGCCAGGCTGCGGGCAGCAGCTGGGTCCTGGATCCAACCCTTCCTGGAGCTGCTTCCCTGGGCCTTTTCAATTCCAGAGATCCATAGCAGTGAACAGCTCTATAGTTTACTCAGTTATGCTTTTTGGCATGAGGCAGCAGGAGCTGAGATTTTTCTCAGTGCCTACAATTAAGCGTATCCCTGACACACTCAGCCCCAGTGGGCTCCATGCAGGAGCACGTGCTGGTGTTTCCAAGGCGACCAGAAGGAAACCCTTCCCTCAGGACCAGGCAAGATGACCGCGGGTGGAGTCCCCTCTCCTTCCCCTGTCCTTCCCGCTGCTCTGTGTCAAGGCTGCCCAAGACCACCAGCCATAGACCCGCTCGCCTAATTAGCCGGGCACCACAGGCATCAGGAGAACTTGCTGGGCACGATGTTGTGCAAATTCGGGGTGAAACATTTAATTAATCAAAACTGCTCAGCCAGACGTCACAGCGAGTTAGGGTGCGCCTGTCCAGGAAGAGGCCCAGGCTGGGAGAGGGCGGGGTCGCAGGACTCTCTCGCCCTGGCTGCGCCCCACACCAACACACTGCAGCCACCAGTCGAAAAACATCAGACTCAGAGCCTCTGTTCCCAGCCCCTGACACTGCGCCCAGGGGCAGAGCCACACCGAGAGCAGGCAGTCCCTTCCACGGCGGGCCCAGGCCACGGCCACCCTGCACCACGTGTGGGCACAGTACACGGTGAACGCAGAGATTTAAAACTGTGTAAGACCAGCATCGCCGCAGCACCCCCTGCAGACTCACGCCCCCGATTCCAGAACACGCTTCTGACCACATGCCCCTCTCGGGTCTGGAAGGTCTCTCTCCAGAGTGTCATCAGCCCCGCTGTGGTGGCTGCATGGATTCACAAGCTCCCCTTTCAGGGGTCCTTTGGACTTCAGGGAGGAGCCAGAAGTCATATTCTGCCAAATCTGGTGAATATAGCGGTTGAGGACACGGCAATATCTGACAAGCCTGGCTTCCTATTAGACATTCTATTTTTTTCTTTCCAGTACCAGGGATTGAACTCAAGACCTTGTGCTTGCCAGGCAGGCACTTATTTTACTGAGCTATCTCCCCAGCCCTGGACATTCTACTTTTAGATGTTTTTAAGATATATTTTAGAATCTAGTTTGTTGTTATTCTCTATATGTTTAATTAAATAGTGCTTTGTGCTTTGCAATGTCTTAAAAAATAACAGTAGGTAGGGAATGCTACAGGATTTGATTTTTTCTTTACCTACGGATGTATAAATTCACATGGTCCTTACAACAACACAAGGAGCTGCACGCCACAGCCAGTGCATCTATTTACTGATAAGACACCAAGGCACAAGGCCAGCAAGATAGCTCAGCAGTCTAAAGCGTCCGCTTAAACAAGCTTAGGCAACCGCAGGGACCTCGGTTCGATCCCCAGCACCACGTGCTGTGCCAGCCCCACCCCCGGGGCAGGCTGAACTGGCCATAATATAAATAAATAAATACAGCTTAAAATAATAATAATAATAATAATAATAATAATAATAATAATAATAATAAAAAGAGAGACCAAGGCACAGAGAGGCAGAGCCACTAACCCGAACAACAGCATGCTGAGAGTCGAGGACAAGGACCAGGCCTGGGGTCTGGGCCCTCACCCCATAGTCTCGACTTTGTTTTAGTTTTCAGGTTATGAAAAGTATTCTTACGGGAGAAAGAAATCAGCAAAGCACAGAAAGAAAGCTGGCCTGACCCGGCGCCACACCCAGAGACTGCGCTGTGCAAGGCGAGCCTGATTTATGCCGAGGTCCCGGGGAGACAGTAACGTGGATTGTGCTAAAGTGCTTCCCACTTTGTGGAGTGGAAATAGGAAAGGACATCCAGGGACGCGCTGTCCCCAGCTAGCTTCGTGGAGGCGGCCAGTGAGGCCCGGACCAGAGACACACACACACACAGGCACGTAGACACTCCACAAGTTACTGTGTGTCTTTTTTCGCTACTACACACATGGAAGCCTCTGTGCATGACCTTGCATGCCTTTCTTCTTTTTTCTTTCATTCATTTTTCTTGCCATCTGTTTATTTTTTATTTATTTATTATTATTATTTTTTAATTTAGGGAAGGGCCTACAGGGTGTTCAGGGTCTCACTACTAGATCAGACTCACAGTGACCTGCCTGTTTACAGCCTCCCAAGAGCTGGGATTATAGGCTCGTACCACTAGTACCACACGGCCAGTCTTAATTGCTGTCTCAGCATGCCCCAGGGGCGGGGCCGACAGGGCAGGCCCAGGGATCGAGCCCCTGGCCCCCATGCCTGCTTGCAGGTGCTTTAATCCACTGAGCTGTTTGGCCGGCCCTGGCGTCTGCTCCTGAAGCACAAGACCTCCATGCTCTTAGAAAGCTGGGTCCTGTTCTCCAGCATGTTTATGTCCTGCCTTATGTAACTGGACCATATTGCCAAGTAGGCAGGCCATGTCCATTCTTAAGGGAAAGATATTTAGGCTGAGACCAAAAGCAGGTGGAGGGGGGATGGCCTGAGAGAAGGGGAAGAGAACAGAGAAGAGGCGGGGGAGGGGGAGCCGCATATGCAAAGGCCCTGAGGCCCAAGAAACAGCAATCCTGAGAGGAGGCTGCGCTCCAGGAGGACAACTAACCAAGGGAGAAGCTACTTCCTGTGAGGCCTTCCATCTGCCTCCAGGAGCCCGGGAAGCCACTGCGACCCTGCATTTTGGGCAGCTAAACAAAAACTTCCTCTAGTTAAATGAAAAACTTTCTTCCCAGTCTGTAGAAAGCACTTCAGGGGGACTCCAGGGTGGGGAGAATCCTCGCTGTCCCCACTGCTCTCCCCCAGGTGACCTGCACTTGTCTGTGCCCTGGCCTTGCCGCAGCCCACAGAGGCAGAGCTGGGGGAGCCCCTCCACCCTGCCCACCCTGACTTGGGGAGTCTCTGCAGCCTGAGAACTCCTTCCCCTAGGCCCTGCAATATAAAGATGGGGGAGGTGTTAAGCTTTCGGTCATTATCACCTCTGGAGAGGGAGGAGGGCGTCCAGATGGGGCAGAGGAGAGGAGCAGCGGGAGTTTATTTTCCCTGGAAATCCCAGTGAATTCTGGGTTTATATTCAGGCCTGGGGGTCCAGCCTGCACAAGTGTGTGTGCACATGCTCATGTATATGTGCACGTGTGTGTGTGTGTGCATGTGTGTGTCCAGCTCCATCTCAGGCACTAATAGGAATGCATTGGCTTGGGTTGAGACCCCACTGGTCAGGCCGTATGCATCTTAGCTCCGTGTCCAGGGTCCCCATGAAGGGACTAGCAGGGGCTCTACCACTTTCGCAGAAGCCCAGGCTGCTCCCTCAGCTTGGCCCCTGGATAAACAATGCTGCCGTTTGCACCACGACCTCTCTCTCTTCTCTGAGTTCCAGGAGTCCCTTCACATGTGGAAGATGCGGGGTGGGGCACTACAACCAAAAGTGAAGAACTGTGATCCAGTTCTTCATGATGTGATTGAGTCAGGGGGCCCTTGCCAGAGCCAGCACCATGCTCTTAAACCTGCAGAAATGGAAGCTACCACACAGCTCAGCGGCATTAAGTACCTGCCTGTCAAGCGTAAGGCTGTGAGTTCGATACCCAGTACCATAAGAAACAAAGAAAGAAAGAAAGAAAGAAAGAAAGAAAGAAAGAAAGTAAGTTAGTTCAACCTTATAAGCTCCCAGCCTGTGGCATTACAGCCATGACAAATGGACCAATTCAGTCATAGGGAAGCTCTCGCAGACCCAGGAGGTCCAGCACGGAGCTCCCGGCCCTCCACGGCAGCGTCCTCCGGCCCGTGTGGCTTTTAGGCCCTAGCACATGCTGAGTCCTCCTGGAGGGTCACTGTACATGGAAAATTCATCCTGGGTTTTGAAGGCTTAGCATGAAAAAGAGAATGGAAATTTTGTCACTCCCATTGATTACCTCTTCAAAGGTGAATGTTTCGGATCACTCATCATTATTACGATAAATCCTTCCTATGTCTTCTAAATGATAGCTATGAGGAAAGGCAAAGCACTAGCCGACTTACTGCATGTCCATTGGGAGGTAGCACCCAGGCAGGGTCCCGACCACAGGGCCACTGTTATGGTTTGGATCTAGGTGCCCCCCCATCCCAGAACTTCCTCACTCAGTCCCTTGGAAGGCTGCTCGAGGTTGGGATTAATTCCTGATCCAATGCTGGGATTATGAGTGTGAGTACTACCCCGGCCCTGGGGCAGCCTGAACACACTATGAGGAAAAGACGGAAGCGTGTGCTCTCCTGCAGCTCTTGCTGCTTCGCTGCCCTCTGCTGTGTGCCGCTCTGCCTCGGAGCCAGCTGATTATGGACTGAAACCGCCACACACTCTGAGCCCCATAAACCTTTCCTTCCCTAATTTTCCCTAATTTCAGGTATTTTGTCCCAGCAATGAGAGAAAGGTAAGCCAGGCAGCCGTCCTCTCCTTGTGCAGAGCAGCGCCTGCCTGGGATCTTCAGCCTGGCTCATGCGCTCTCTCATCTTCCTTCCTCCCATTTAGGCCAACCTCAGGTGGCACCGGCAAAGCCAGCGTGGCTCCCTCTAGGCCCGCTGGCCATGCAGCTCCTTGACTCCCCACCTTGCTGTACCAGCTCTAGCGTCCTCCCCTTCTGGGGTGCTGGCCCCAGTCCAAGACCCACCAGAGCCCTGAGGCCCTTGCACAGGACACAGTGGCCCATGGTCATTACAGGTGGACAAGGCTTCATGATGACTCAGCCAGAGTTTAGTCAGGAAGCAGAGCTCACACTAGTTATTTTAACAGGGAGAATTTAACAGAAGGAGCTGCTAACCGGGAAATGGAGAGCTGGCACAAAGTGAACTCAGGGGTGTCAACGGCAGGGAATGCCCATGGGCCCCTAGTGTCAGTGTCCCTTCCTGGTTCTCGTCTTGGCCCGAGAAGCTTAAACTTATATTCATAAAAACCCGTTATTGGAATTCCACCAAGTTGACTCCAATCTACCACTCCCAGCGCAACCCACGGCGATAGCAAAGACACTAAAACATATTTATACAAATAATGGGGAGTCAAGGGACCCTAGATCCAACCGTGAAGGCAGCTTCTGGAACCAAGAGGGCGACCCAGGGCTGCACTCGGGCTTTATTCGTTGGAGAAGGGGGAGTGGCTTGTGAAAGGGTATTTTGGGAAGAAGGTGAGCACTGAAGGGAATTTCGGGAGGAAGGTAAGCTCTGAAGGGAATTGTGGAAAGAAGGTGAGCTGTGAGCTGGGCTAGGTAGGAGGCCTGCATTCACCTCCGCCATATTCAGAGATGTACAAAGGAAGTAATTTGCATTATGCTATTGAGCTAATATCTAATATTTTGGGGGTCTGGTGCTTCAGCTCTGCTATGTAATCTTTCAAGCCCCAGGAAGTCAGAGCCTCTATCTGGAGGCTGGATCCCAGCTGACACCGTGGAGCTTTGGCTCTTCATCCTGTTATCAGGGAAACACGTGTGCCGTCTTTAAAAATTACCACCAGCACCTGGCTAGACCAATACACACTGCTTAAGGCCAATTGAAAGGATAATGAGAAGTCCTAGCCAGCTCAGTACATTTCAATAGCAGGGAGTATGGTCAGTCTCAGTCAAAACAGAGACAGCTGCTCTTCTTTCAAGGAGAGCTGCTCAGGCGGTCCTCCACACCCTAGGAGTGGAAACTGAGGCAAAGATGGTACAGTGTCTCAGGACTTCCAGGCCGGGCGAGAGAAGCCGGGCTCTTGACGCCCAGGGCGGTGGGTGCGGATTCCCTGGAAAGGGCGTCCTTGCTGCTGCCGGTGTCCCCAGGGGATGTGCGACGGAGCTTGTCCTTCAGCCACTGGGGGAAATACGGACAGGACGCAGCTACCCACGTGAGTAGTGCCACCGCGGTGCAGTCTCCCTCAATTGCTCCCTTTGCCAGAACCAGAGTCGCGGCTGCGAAGTCCCAGGGCAGAGTGGAGAGGCAACTTGGGAAGCCAGAGGACAGCAGGGACGGGCCCCGGGCCTCGCTTCCACCCCAGCCGGGACCCTCCAGAGTGGCCGAGGCCAGGCTTGGGCGCGGGGCTTCCTCCCGGAGAGCGCAAGGAGGGAGACCCTCCCCCGGGGCTGGGGGCCAACCAAAGTCACCCTTCGGCGGCGCCGCCGACACACCCATCCGACCGTTGCTCCGCGCCTGCTTAGGCTGGACCGAGAGGAACACGGAGTTACAGATCTTGTCATTGGCTTGGCTATGGCGGCCAACGCAGCCATCCTGTCCTGAGGCGACCTCAGCATACAACGGGACAGCAGCGAAGGTCAGAGTCCTCAGCAAGCTGGGAAGGAACGGCAGGGTCCACTCAGATGACCTTCAGGGGCAAGTGCGAGTTTTCTTGTCAAGTAGCCTCTCAGTGGCTACTAAGGACTACAACAGTGACGCCTTTAGCGATGCAAATATTTAATTTTCTATTGCTTGGTCCCACCAAGAGTGCAGAAATAGTAGCTTACTTGGAGCAACTTCAAATGTTAAAAATTGCGCTCACGTTTAACTCACTTTGTATTCGTTTGGACAAAGAAACGTATGTCTGAGAAATTAACATACATTGGCATAAATAATTGTTGATAATTATAATATATCAATATTACTATTATAATTTACATACCCAGACATATGTATTTATATCCCCACCACTGAAGTGACTCATAACAGGAAATACTTGGTGAAGAACAGCAGCCATGGAAGTCAATGGTCGCCACAGGTCAGATCCCAAGCCGCTAATGCCGATTCCAGGAATTTGAAATTGAGTTTTAATTTCCTTCTCATTGGATCTAATTAGATGGATCCAGAAGATTCAGATGCTTGTGCTGTGTCCCTAGCAAGCTGCATGACCTTGGGCAGGTCACGTGATCTCTCTGGGCCTCAGTTTCCACTTCTGCACACATCAGGTATCACAGATGTTTCTTCCAACCCTCCTCATTACCAGAGTCCTCCTCAGTCCCGGCTTGTGTCAGTGAAGGGAAGGCCATGTTGGCCCTACCAGTGGGGACAGGGTGATTTCAGGGGCCCAGCAACAAGCTGCTGGCCTCCTACTTGCGCTTGTGATAAAAGAATTAGACTCACATGCAAAGGAAATGAGATTGCCAAGCAGGACCCCTGCGTACCAAAGGGCAGGAGGGAAAGAGGGGGCCTTTCAGGACGCCGAGGTTTGCACACTCAGGGGCGTTCCCCGGTGAGCACACAGATGGAAAATGTGAGACGGGGAGCAGGGAAAACCAGAGTGGACCCGGGTTCAAGCGACACCTCGAATTGTTCCTGGGCAGGGAGGAAATGGGTGTGCGTGGCAAACAAGTCGAAAGGTTGGGTGAGTCTGAATCCCAGCAGGGAACCTCAGCGGAGACCGGATGGGCCACTGTCCTTTTCTCTTTTTCCTGGTGTGTGTGTGTGTGTGTGTGTGTGTGTGTGTGTGTGTGTGTTTAGGGCCACTGGGGTTGTTCCTTTTCCTAATATGATGCCATTAGTAACATTTCTCTCTTCAAGCTACTTGACCAGATGCCCTGGTAACCACTGCAAGGCGAGGTCTAATCCTAATGTCACCACTACCTAATGGATGATCTGAAGTAAATGTTGTCACCTCCAGAGCTATCAGCTTCCACAGTAGCATCCGGTGCTACCTTTGCTGAGGTAAGTCGGCTGGGGGAAGGACAGTGGGATAAGGGGGCCTGAGTTGTCCAACTTTCCAGCTATGCACCCTGAAGTTATGTACAAATTTACTGAACTCCATGCAGAGGAAAGCACTTCCTGGCCAGTCCTTTCCTCAGTGTTCATGAGTAAGGATTATTCTGGGTTTTGGATGAAGAGAACATTCTAGAATTTGCTAGAATTTGCAAACAAACCTTTTCTTCATTTAGAAGACAGAGGTTAAATTTTACCTCAGCCTCTTCCTAATAGCCAAACCAATGGAAACAAACAGCCCTGCACAAAAAATATATATACATCATGGACATTTACATTCTGTGACAGAGAAACCATGAAAAATGAGGTTTTCATGGATTGGGGCTCTAGGGAAATTCTTGAAACACGTATGTCACAGGCAGTGTTGAACAATCCATATGAAGTTCATGTGTAAATCTGTGATGTAGATGCCAGCACTTGCCAGTTCTTACGTACAGACTCAGAGCCTGCCAGGCTGTGCCCTGTAGGCCTTCTCTGTCTTCCCGTCTTTGAACAGCCTGCTTGCTAGGGATACTTTTCCACATTTTTAAGTGGTTGGAGAGGGGAAAAAATCAAAAGAAGAACACTGTTTCATGATCCATGAAAATTACACGAAATTGAAATTTCAGTGTCCAAAATTCCTGCATTCCTGGAACGCAGCCACACACATTCCCTCGCATGTCACCCGTGGATGCTTCCAGCAGCCATGGCAGAGCAGAGGTGGCGGCAGAGCAGATGGCCCGCCAGGGCCGTGGAGGTCCCTACCCGGCCCTCTGCAGAGAACTGTGCCAGCCGTGCACGGTCTGAAGGTCTGTTAGGGAGAAGATGCGCCAAAGAGCTTGTTGTGGCCGTGGCAGGATTGCAGAGACTATTTTCTTCTTTAAACTATTTTGTAAATTCTACTTTTCCTGGCAACAATCATTAGACAATTTTTAATTAAAAAATGGGTGCATGAGAGGTGTACATGAAGATGGCTACAGCTGGATACTTTGGTCTCTCTCTCCTTCCCTCCATCTCCCTCCCTCCCTCCCTCTCCTTCCCTCCCTTCCTCTCCCTCTCTACATCTCTTTCCCTTTCCTTTCTCCCCTCTCTCCCTCCTTCTCTTTCCCTCCCTCTCTCCCTCTCCCTCCCTGCCTCCCTCACTCCCTCCCCTGTTTCCTTCCTAGACAGGGCCTTCTGGAGATGCTAAGTTACCCAGGCTGGGCTCAAGCATGCTAGGCTCCTGCCCCAGACTGAGACCGCTGGGGTCACGGGCATGCACCACCACATCCAACTGAATACGGTATTTCAATACACGGCATGGTGCGTAGTCCTCAGATGAAGATAATTAGCTCTTGCAGGAATCAAACCATTTATAATTTCTTTGTGTTGAGAATGTTCAAAATCCTCTCTACAAACTGTCTTGAAATATATAATGAGTTGCTGGCAGCCACAGCTACCCTATTGTGCTATAGAAGAGTAGAATTTATTCTTTCTCCTTACCAACTTGTGCTGGTTCTACCTGTTAATTATATTAAGTGACATTTATGTAAATCAAAATACATTCGTTTGTTTAAAATTCTGCAAATAGTAAAGTGTTGATTTGTAGAAAACACACCTCTGGAACAAGGATCAGAAGTAGAGGGTTCCCGGGGAGGCCAATAACGCGATCCTCTTCTTCCAAAATCCACAATCAGAAGATTGCTTCCATTAATCGAGCACTTACTATGTGCCAAAATTGTGCAAACTGTTTTTCACCTCCTGGAACCCATACAAACTTCACAGCTCTCCAGTCAGGGAATTGCCTTGGCTCTGCAGAGGCTTGGCCAACAGAGCTGCTTTTTCAACGGCGTATAATAAGAGAATTAAAATTCTAGCCCTGATTGCTCAGACCCTAGAGCCCAATTTGTGACCCTGAGTCCCCGCCTTGCCCTGGGTGGAGCTAGACCTCAGAGGCTGCGAGTTTTACCTCAGACTCTTCTCCCTCCAGGTGGCAGGACAGGAAGACATTGAGGATGACCTAATGTCCCTCCAGAGGCAGCTGCAAGGCCATCCACGCAGGTCGTGCCTTTGTTTGCCACACTGTTTGTGCTGCTCTGTCATTTGCCCTTTGAAACTCTATTCAGCCATCATATGGCTTTTGCAGGGAAGTGGAGGGGGGAAAATCCCCAGCCACAAATTGCAAGCAGGGAGCTCAACTGCCGAGCAGATGTGGCGGCCTCAGAGCAGTTGACCTGCTGGCTCATAATAGTTAACACGGGCTCCCTGGAAAAGCCTGTAGTTAATAACATCCCCTTCTCCGGTCCCCAGGGAAGCCCTGCTTCCTCCACTCCTGTTTCCAGTGCCCCAAGGCATGCCAGGCAAGGAACACAGGGAGGACACAGTGGGTAGATATGGCCCAGACACACACGTGTTGGAGATCCAGGCCAAGGACAGAGAAAGTGGATGTGGACATGGGCTCAGCAGAGGGGACACACTGGGGACAGAAAAGTAACCGAATCACAGGAAGGTGGATAAGTTTTAGAGGAGGGCAAGGAGAGGCATACTTCAGAGAGACAAAAACTCAAAGGGGCAGTGAGCTCCAGGCTGAGCCTCCGCTGCACCTGAGATCGGCCATCTACACGTCTGGGACCTTGGGTAGCCCCTTCAGTTCACCATACCTCTGTTGCTTCATGTAATAGACTATGAATTGTCACTTCCGTGGCTTGTTATGAAAACTGAGCCAGAAAACGCAAGGGAAGATTTTTAGCACTATTTGGGCCAACTGTAGCACTCAATAAATCATAGCCATGTTGTTATTACCACGGTTAGCGTTTGCCGTTATTGTTGGCATGTTCAGTGCATGCCTCGGAGCACGTTAGGATGCTCATGGCGCCTCCTGATCCTCATGACAAGATGAAGCCGAGATCCCCTGAGAGCATGGAGATCTCACAAGGAAATTGAGGGAGGGGTGGGGTCTGTGAGGGTTTGGGGGTCATAGTTGCAGCCACCTGAGCCCCACCTCGGTGCCACTTGAGGGATCTGAGCCCCCCCCCCCCATGCTGCAGCTACTTCATCTGCAAGGCAGTGACCCTTACATCATCCTTACTGGGCTATGGCAGAGGTCATGAGACCCAGGTGGAAACGGAAAGACTTCTAGGCATCAAAGTGTTTCTCGTGACTCCGAGTAGTGGGATTTGTTAAAAGGGCAAGTGAGTCACCGTGCTGCCGCTCCTGGGTGCTCAGACTCCAGAACCCATCATCCCTTCCTTTGTCTAATCCACGCTGGCTGCGGCCCATGCCCATCCCAGCTGTGGGGCCGGGGAGCTGCCGCCATCTTGCCCATCTCTCAATGCGCCCCTCCAGACATTACCACCATGCTGCTGGCCGTGCACCCTGTGAGGGTTTCCTGGCCACGCTTCCTTGCGGCTGGAGGGCCTGACACCAGCTGTGGGCAGAGGTGTGGAGCTGAAAATGGGAACCAGATCTCTCTCCCTCGCAGCCTCCTGAGGGTTCAGGCTACCTACATCCTGACTTATTGGGCTACACTGGGCTGTCAAAAGAATATTTTTTCTAGAATAAGCACAGAGAGAGAGAGAGAGAGAGAGAGAGAGAGAGAGAGAGAGAGAGAGAGAGAGAGAGAGAGAAAGTTCCACCTCAGAAAGTTGATCTCAGGCCTGGCAAGGTTGAGTCCAATTTGCTTGATTGTTGGGATCTGAGCTAAATGCTGGGTAAGGCACCAGAGAGGGTATTTGGTGAGGCAAGGAAAAGAATATCCAGAGGATGAATAGGAGATGAATAAAATACGACACTATTTTTCTCACAGAGCAAGAATTCTGTCAGAGGCAACTCCAGAGTTGTTTTGTAGCCAAGGATAGCAAGAGGAGGGGCAGCCCCTACATTCTCTTGGCCTTTACCTCCTGGTTACAAAGTGGTTGCATCCTCTTCAGCATCAAGTCCTCCCCAGATAAAATCCAGAGAGGAGAGGAAGAAACCTGTGGTAAGGAGGTCAAGAATAGGATCAGTCCCCCTGCAGATGCTCTTCAGATTTCACAAGGAACCCTCAGCTTTGTGCAGCCTGCCTTTGCTGGCAGAACCTGGACTCTATAGATAATTGTATTCATCCATCCTGGAACCTAACATAACACTAAGTACCTAACAGGTGCTTAGTAAATACCAGTAGACTGTATGACTGTTTATTCCAGTGCCCTGAATAGCAATCAGGGTGCTCGGCAATCATCCACCGAGTGAACTCCAATCAATTGCCATTGCATGGATGCCTTACTTCTTGAAGAAGTTAATAGACACCAAGGACAGAATATTTACCTGAATGCTACTGAGAGGCAGCTGTGCTGTGCTGGTGGGAGGCGGGAAGCTCATGTTGTCCATAGCGTTATCACAGAGAGAGAAGCTGTCACAGACCTAGCAGACCACACGATCTCTGGGCAGAGGACTGCAGCCCACAGTGCAAGACAGAAGGGGGAGGCAAAGTGGCCAGGGAGGACAGAGCTCTTGGCCACAGTGCCGTCCTGACCCTCAGTCCATTAATGGAGTGCAGGCTAATCACACCTGACTGCAGCCTGCAGGAGTGGCCTAAGATCTGTCCCCAGCTCCGTCCCTGGCAGGGAGCTGCTCAGGAGAAGGCTATCTGAGTGGGGACACAACACAGAATCCAGGAGGCCAGCCGCTGTGGCTTTCAGCCAGCCATGCCCCTGTCTGCGTGGATTTCTCCCCACTGGGACAAAATGCCCCACACCCACAGTTTACAGGAAGAGAGGGTCCCTTGAGTTCTCGGTCACAGAAGGTTTGGCCCGTGGTTGGCAGGCTCAAATGCAAAGATGGCCTGGCGGAAGGGACTGCTGGGCAGGAAGCAGCTCACTTCACAGTGCCCAGGAAACAGAAAAAAGGAAGAGGTGGGCAGAGGGTCAACCCTCCTGGGCCACAGTGCCCATTGGCCCTGTTATGGTTTATGTCTAATTGTCCCCCCAAAGCATCATGCAATCATGGGGTGGAGACTTCTAGCATTTGAGACTTGACTTATGATCCACTGAGATTATGTGTTTTAGTACTGGTGGGATTATGGGTTTGAGTCCTTCTGGGGTTATGAGTGTGGCCTAAGGCAGATAGGCTGAGGCGGAGAGCCTGAATGCAATATAAAGAGAGACAGAGAGACAGACTCACACTGTTGCGCTCTGCTGCCCTGGTTGGTCAGTTGCCTCTGTCACCATTTTGTTGCTGTCCCATCGCCATGAGCTGCAGCTCTCTGCCATGTGCCACTCAGCCTTGGAGCCAGCTGCATATGGACTGAAACCTCCAGTAACTGTGAGGTAAATAAGCCTTTCCTTCCTTCATTTTGGGTGTCAGGTATTTGTCCCAGCAACGATAGAAGAGTAACTAAGACAGGCCCACCCCTTCCGACCAGCCCTACCGTTGCCTTCTAAGAGTAGTCAGCTACTGACGCATCAGCAGATCAATCCACTAATGAGTATTCTCTCCCCATGACCTAAACATAAGCCTCTGCGTGAACTCCACACTTCTGAACCACTATGCCCTCCCCAAAGCAGGAGACCTGTTCGGCTCAGGAGGCCATTGCTCAAATGCATGGTCACAAATGACATCCACTGCCACCAGGATGCATGGAAAGTACCAGCCAGTGTCTCCCATTCTGCCTAGGACTGGGCATACACTATGCAGAGCCCTAGGCATGCGTGGTTGGCAGCAGGAACAAAGTTCTCCATGCTAGTCTTGTTCCTCGGGGAAAGTTAATGATGAAACCCAACTTCATTCTGCAAGACTCTAGAGGAGAAAGAGTGCCTCTCATCCCCAGAGAGGTGGGAGCCTGTGCCGCACACAGGGCCATGCTGTTTGCGGTGCTTACGAAACCTTAGTCCCCACGGGAGGTAAGGGAGGAGGAAGTTGTCTCAAAAAATATCCTGTTCTCAGTGAAGCTGAAGAACATTTCTTAAAAAAAAAACAAAAAACAAATTTATGTTCTGCAGATCTTCCCCAAGCCTTTGGTCCAAATTTCTGTGAAATTCCCTAGCTTGGCATAGAGTAAAGCTCTTTGATTTTTTTTCCTCTTGCAGTTCATCACTCAGACACAGCAGGAAATGACCCACTGGTCAGTGGTGAATTTGTTGAAAGCTTCCTACTTGTCAGCCACATTCCTGAGGATTCTCCAGGAAAATAAGAGCCATTAGCAATCTCATAGAGAAGCCATATTCCATGGTGGCTTAGAGCATAGACTTAGAGACCAACCAAGTGTTATGACTTGTGACTAGCTGTCCTCCCAAAGCCTCATGCAATCATGCAGTGGGGACTTTTAGAGTTTGAGATTAACTCATGATCCACTGGGATTATGGGTGATCCAAGGATGAGATTATGGGTCTGAATACTGCTGAGATTATAGATGTGGCCTGAGGCAGAGATCCTGAATGTAATATAAGAGAGCCAGAGAGACAGACTCTTTGTTGCTTCTGTTGCTATTGTTGCTTCTCCTCTGCCATGAACTGGATGTTTTCTGCCCTGTGCCTCTCTGCTTTGGAGCCAGCTGAGTATGGACCAAAACCTCCAGTAACTCCATTAACAGTAACCTTTCCTTCCTTCATTTTGGGCATTGGGTATTTGTGCCAGCAACGAGAGGAGAGTAACTGAGACACCAAGCCACCTTGCCTAAGTTTTCCTCCTGCAAAATGAGAAGAACAATAGCTTCAACCTCATAAGATCCTTGCAAGAATAAGCTGCACTGTAAAAAAAAAAAAAAAAAAAAAGAATAAGCTGCACTGTGTGAAAACACTGGATCCAGCCATCCATGGCCTATAAGTGTGATCTAACGCTATGTGTTGGGCCTTTCATAGATGTCACCTTTATTCTCCCAGGAACCACTTGAAATTGTCTCAAAATGCTGAACAGGACCAAATCTAATGCTCATGACTTAGAAAGGGTTTCAGGAAAGTTTAGTCTTTAAATGGAGGTGAGAAGATTTCCTGGCTGGACCATCACAGGTCACGAAACTGCCAGAGTACGTGTTTGAGGCGGGGTGCTAGGTAGCAGCTGACACCCCCTGCAGGGTCCAGATGCACTAGAAACTCTGCAGGGACCCAGAGGAGCCCTAGCCTGAGCCAAATTTGATGACATTGTCCAGAATCCTTTCAGAGTGTCAGAGGATATTGGAACCATGCTGAAAATTGGCCACTTTGGAAATAATTTAGTTCTACTCTGTGTATTAAATCATTTCCCTATTTTATGAGTTATATAGAAAAATAATAAGGAATTATTTCCCCCCAAGGTACCTGGAGAAATGATGTTGCAGTATCAGGTTATGATCTCTTGTACTATTTAATAGATATTCAAGGCTGTTTTATTTGAATACACAAATAGAGAGATTAAGTGGAAGGTGTGATGGGAAATTCACATTCCTGAATTGTTAGGGATTTAGGATTGGGGTCCTTCTCACCCAACTCCTTAAGGAAAATTATATTTCAGTTATAGGGGCCTTTGGGGAGCGAGGGTGCCAGGTGAGGAAATTGTTCTGCAGTGTAAGGCATTTGGTGAGCTTCCCTGACTAAGTCGGGGTTATTTTAGAGAATTACTGTCCCTGAGGACTGGTGGCAGGGGGCAAGTCTTTTCCATAGTCTTCTTGTTTTGCTCTGTTAATCACAGGCAGAAGAGCCACAAACAGTCCCATCGAACCCAAGGGGACCCTAAAGCTGATGCCGATTAACTCAGGAAACTACAGAAGCTGATCCAAACCTATGGAGTGTGTTTAAACAAAAAAATTACAGCAAAAGGCACATTGCCCTGAATCCCCCTCAAAATACTCCCACTGCTTTCAAAGACATTTGTCCCAGTATTCTCATGACTTTCTGACGCCTTTCTTGAGGCCCTCTTTCGTGATTGTCTTTATGAGGTATGATAAATGCGATGACCATTGCTGCGTAGCTCTGTCTCACGCAGGGCAGGCTGGTCAGAACTCTAGCATAGTGTGTATTCATTGAGCTTATTTACTGGATCAGGCCCCTGTAACCTCTGGCTCTTCCTCCAAGTCAAAATGACCATGAGAGGTAAATGTTTTGAGTCAGTTTAGGGCACGAAAACACAACTAAAGACATGAAAGAGGATGGATGTCCCCAGTGGCTTTGGAAGATATCAAGAACTACAGCATAAGTGTGCTGGGGAGGGGGGATGTGTTGTAAGGAGGATTGGTGGCCATGGGCCTTGGACTGTGATCAGGTTTTAAAATTTAAACACCCAGCAGAAAAGTTTAACCATGAGGCACAAAAAGTAAAGCCAGATTAGTATGCTGAACCGTAAAAGGCTCATGTCAACAGCTTCCGACATTGTCAGTTCTGCCAATAACCCACTACTATTATGGAATATTGGACTACGTATACAATTACTTTCTCTTAGTTCAATGAGAAGAAATATTTGTACCAATAGTGTTTAGAAAAGTTATCATGTCTGCAACTTGTACTCTGAACAACTACTGTGGAAACAACAATATGCATTGTATTAATTATTGTGGCTGTCCTACTAGCATATTTTGAAACTGTCTCATTATTTCTTATAAAAGTAATAAAAAATAAACCCCACATCTCTAAAATAAATAAATAAAATAAAATGTAGACACTCACTGTGGTTTTCGATCACACCTGCTACATGTCACAGAGAGATACCTCCCTCTGTGCTTACCCATTTTGCAAAATATGGAGAGAAGAGGAAATGGCCACAAAGAATGAAGCCACAGGAAGGAAGCAGAGTTGTGGAGTGCGTACATGGGTCAGCTCTGAAAAAGAAGAAATAGCATCACGCATGCAACCTAGCACCTGCCTCAGTGGCGTCTGAAGCAAGCCCAAGGACAATGGCAATGTCCAAGTCACTTGGCAGGCGCAGTAAGTAGATTTCTACAAGAGTCCCAATCACCCCCACCTCCTGGAGCTTGTGGCCTGGTGGAATCCCCTTCTTTGGGGGACTCCTTCCTTACTAATAGGACTCAGCCCCCTGGAGGAGCGTTAGGCTCATGATTAGATTCAAATGGGCTTGGCTTCCCGTGGGAGCTGACTTGCTGTCACCATGCCCTTTCTCAGTCCCCGCCTTTTATTGCAGCTGGATGGCAACACAGAGGTTCCCCAGAGCAGGCACCAAACAGAGCCCCCGCCAGCACCCAGGGAGGAACTGAAACTGCCTCATGGCCCACAGGGGCCTGAGTCAGCCCCTGCGACCTGAGGGCAGAGCTTCCCCCAGTGGCTGTTCCAAGGCGACCTTGGTGTTGGGTGACCCCGTGATCACAGTCTCCTGAGGGAGCCTGAGGTGGACAGCGGAGGTATCCACTGCCCAGATTCCTAGGCACGAGGTCTGTGAGATCACACATACATGTGGTCTGGAGCCGCTGGGTCTGGAAAGGGTTTGTTACACAGCAAGACATAGCTGACACGAGGACTAACGTGGCTCTGACTTTGGGGAATCAAGCGTAGGTATTGAAATACAGGGATAGCTCCAGGGATGATGGGACTGTGAGTGGTGAGCAACCCCTTGGGGGGATGCTACACTGGGCAGCGGAAGACACATTCACTGAGACCAAGGAAGCAGCTGTACACACACACACACACACACACACACACACACACACACACACACACACACATTATACATTTTCTGCACTGAATCTGGCTTTTGCCTGAAAGTGGGAGGACTGGTAAGAAGCTGGTACAGAGATGGAAGGGGAGACAGGAAGAGAGCAGAAGCATGGTACGAGGACCCAGTGTTACACTTTAAGTTGGAAATGTCCAGGAGGGCGCTTGAGTCCTCCTGGAGCGGCTCCCAAGTCTCCATTGTTTTATACTCAGGAAATTTGCCAGCTAGTTGTCCAACGGGACTATTAGTAAAAAATTAAATTACATATCCTACCACTGGAATAAATTACATTGAAGTCAAAGGTAATCAGTGCCCAAGACTCACCACCTCCCACTTGCTTTACGTTCTCCTATTACCTGTGCTCTTTGGGTTATTTTTTCTGTAACGCATTCATGCGGTAGAAATGTGATCGGACACTGAGCTACGGCCCAGGGCTCCTCCGCTCCGCTCGGTGTGGCCGCATCAGTAGCTTGGGATCAGTCATGGTGGGAGCTATTATAGCCCACAAATGGGCCAACAATATAAATCAGGATCGTGTTGTGATCCCTTCTCAAAGGAGAGCTACATGCTAAACTCGTATGCCACGGGCAACAAAGAACAAAAGTAGCTTCTACACTCAAAGAATAATGGTGGTGATAGGGAAGTGGGTATCTGGCAGAGGGTGGCTGGAGATTGGCCGTCTGTGTAAGACAAGAGACTACAGAGGCTGATGGGAACATGAGGTGGGTGCCTAACCTAGATGAGAGAGCGAGCTCAGGAAACAGTTCCTCAAGAGCAGGAATGTATTGGTCTTCATTAGGAGAGTTAAAAGTGTCTAAGACACGTCAAAGGATTCTGGTAGATACATGCCATGTTGGGGACCTGCAGCCACAGATTCAGCCTCCACATCCACCACGTGACGTTGGCTAAGTCTTCAGTAGGCGGAAGAGTTGGAGCAGGGCTCCACTGAGGATCCTCCCCAAGCCTGAAGACATGTGATTTGCATATGAATGTCCATGTGAGCTCATGGGTGTTTAGAGACCTCTGAAATGTGGGAAGAACAGCAGTAGTTTCGAGACGTGATGTGAATAAGTCCACAGATAAGCGGTCATGGGTAACGCAGATCGCACGAGCTATTGGTGCCCTCAGCTCTCACTTCTCCCACTCGCCTCTCCTACTCGCACCTATTACCTTGGCTCAGGAGACCCAGCCAGGTGGGACAATTCCTACCCGCCATCTCTCTCCAGGTCTCACTCCAGTCCTGCCTTTATAGAGGCAGCAGGCATCCTCGAGCGAGAGCAGGTAGAGCCCCTGTGAGCACAGCCGCAGTCCTGCTTCCAGTCGCTTCCTCGAGGCCTGCACTCTCTCCAGGCATAAAAATACCCAAGAGAAACTGGTCTAGACTGGCTGCCCTCAGTAACCTCCTGACATAGTAGCTACCCAAGCCAACAGCCTGAAACTCAAGCAGCCCAGGAGTCGGGAATTGGCCAGAGCCGTGACTTCCGGTATTGTCATCTGGTGGGAAATGGGGGGAGACATGGAAGAGAGATAAAGGATGTGGAGGTGTAGGCTGAAGTCCAGGCAAAGAGGGAGACCAGGAGGGGGTGGACGGACACCTTGCCCTCTGGCTGAAGAGCAATAGCACTCTTTTGGTTTTCTAGTATGGGTCATGGAAAGAAAAGTTAACACCATGTGCTGGAGACTTCCAGAGAGCAGTGGAGACGTGGAGGAGATGCAGGTAGCAGCCACACTGATTGGTCCACGCCTGAGAAAGGAACCCGCCTTCTTGGGTCCTGGGTGGGGACTCACCTTCTCATAAAGCGTGACTTACTCTAGAAATGCCTGCAGCTTTCTAATTTCAAGTTAGGGTGGATAGACAGATGCACAGCAGACAGCCAAGAGCAGCTCCTGGTCTCCTCCCAGCGTGGATTTTGTGCTTTGCTGTGACTGGAATCTTGGGAGGGCAACATCGTGCTGTACATTGTGATAGGTCCTCTCATTCGCGCTTCCCTTCAATGGGCGGTGAACACTATCTTTGTTCTCGTATGGATGATGAAACTGTGGTTCAGAAAGGTAAAGCGAGCTTCCTAAGGTAGCCCAGGCACAATCAGCAAAGTCAGATTCCTTGAAATGCACACACTGGGACTGAGGAGCTTCCTGGAGGCGCCACTAGCCACGTGTGACTCCCTAATGGTAAGGTACTTAAAAGGAAAACCCCGTTGTCCAGTGAGTGGCACCACCCGACTTGGTAACACTGTGTAGCAGTATCCAGGCGTGCAGCTACCATCCTGCTGAGCACAGATGTACAAAGCACAGCCTTACCAGCACAGAAAGTTCTAGCAAGCAGTACCATTCTGGAACTGACATCTGAACTGTTCCATATAATGACTTGCATCCTACGGACTGACTGGTGGATTTTCTTGTGGCTTCCAAGGCGGCGCCTCCAAGGGCAGGAATATCCCCACCTCTTCCACCCCTCTCCCCCAAAGAAAGCTCTATCCCAGCAGGAGCCTTTCAACTCTTTTCTGAGAAACATCTAAACACCCAGCTAACTGGGGAAGGAAGAAATGGAAAGGCATCTCTTAGATCTTGGGAGTGACCCAGAGAAGAAAGAACTAGAAAAGCAACAATATGGCAGTCTCCCTTTGAACTCAGAAGTAGTCAAAGGAGCACTGTGGTTACCCTGTCTACCCACAACCCAGGCCAGCCAAACTCCTGCCAAACCCATATTCCTGAGCTCTTCCTCCCCCTTCTCGCCCAAGCTGACACTTCACAGTGGATTTGTTTCTCAACTCAGGACAAGAAGATATTGTGTAAGGACCAGGTGACATGGTGCTAGGAGGTACAACACCCGACTGAGGAAAAAAAAAAAAAAAAAGAAACCCAAATGCTCTCATTGTTCCTTCCACCCTCGCAAAATTCCTCAAGGGCCAGAGCCCCATGAGTCAGTTTGTGGTCTGGTTAATCCAACTCTCAGACATGGAGAGGTAGAGGAATTAAAAAAGCTTCTTCGCCCAAGTGGCATGACCACTGCGGTGACAGTTACCACAGCGCGCGAGTCTGACTCTGTATTGATCTCTCGTCAGTCTCAGCTGGGCGCTGACTTGAGGCTGCTGCAACTAAGCTGCCTAAGGTAGGTCATGACCAGGACAAAATGTATATTTGAGAGACCTGGTTTCAGATCCACCCCTCGCCATTTACCAAACCACCAGAAAAAAAAAAAAAAGCCATTGTTCTTTTAGATTCTGTCTCTTCAAAAAAAGAAAAAGAAAATTAAAAGGATTAAAATACTAAACCTACAGGGCCAGAAGAGTCAGAGCAGATGACGTATGTGGCGCACAGTAAGTCTTCGAGTAAATGTCTCTCTCTTTGTTGTAAGCATTGGATACATGCACGAGAAATGCCGACAGCTTTTGCCATACATTTAGCAAGCTTTCTGGATGAGAAACCAGAAATGCCAAGTCCAGACAGTTGCCCTTTCCCAAGAAGGTGTCACCCAGTAAAACACCAGAGGAATAGAAAGCAAAATAGCATTGTGTGATTCATTGAGGCTTTGTTGCCAGATCCCAAGGCGGGCCGGGAGTCACCTGGGCTGGGTCACACGGCACAGAAGGCTTTTTCTCCAATACTTGCCATCTAAATAGCTTCGGGCCAGAGTCAACCTTGACTCCAGCCGCTTTCACCCCGTGTGGCCTCTGCTCCCGAACGTTTACAGGGTGGGAGTCAGTTTCTGAAGGGCGGGGCTCCAGGGCAGAGTTACCTAGCCAGAGAGACATAAAGGGCAGGAAAGCAAGAAGAAGTCAGAGGACAGGCAGGTAGAGGACTCTTAGGCCCCGCCCTGAAAAGGCTGGCCCTAGAAAAGGCAACCCACACAGCATCCTCTGGGATCACGAAAGGGGGCCAACTGCTCCTGGGGATAGAGGCATGGCTTCTTGCCCTTCATGCTGACTAAGGCAGAGAACTAGGGAGAAACAGTTAAAGTTCAAATACTGATTAATTAGCTGGTGTGGAAATACCTAAGGCGTCATCCTTTAATGATTCCAGGCCGGCTATACCAAGTTGCCACTGAGCAAATCATTGGTTCAAGGACAGAGTCCAAGATCAGGAAGCCCGAGTGGTCCCTGGGCATCACAAACTGGCTGCACAATCACACACAGAAGACCCTTGTGCCTACTCATGGGTCGAGGGGCTTGACCCGCCCTTGCGATGACTTAGGCAGTTCTTGGGCTTCTCCCACTGAGCTTTCTCTGCTGACCTTCCCATCCACACAACCTTTGGTACTTCTGGTTCTCGCTTCTGTCCAAGAGAAACCTTCCCTCTTCACCCCGTTGACCTTCACAGGCATCGCTCTCCTTGGAGAAAGTGAGTTTCACCAGAGAACCTTATTCCATGTGAACATTTTTCTCCTGGCCACGAGGCTTTGTGGTGACCTCGTGCTTCAGCCACCTCGCGTCCCTCTGACAGTAGGGCTTGGCGGGGCAGCCTGCCAAGAATTGATGCCGGGACTGTGCACTTTGTGAGAGCCTCGAGGAATTACAAGTCAAATGTGTAAATTTGCACACGTGCACGTGCAGGGAGAAAACATACCGAGCGGTGAGCTGTTCTGTGCACATGAGCGAGACCCGCAAGGCCCGCGGAGGAGCCGCGGCACATGCGGAGCTACTTTTCTCTGAGCTGGCTGCCACCTCCCAGATGCTTCTGCTCCCCTCCTATGGGACAAGATGAGAGGACCGGAAATCGGCACCAGCCACCTTAGCCCTCGGGCTTGCTGGCACGGGATCCTGATCCCTTGGCCTGGCGCGACCTTGCACTATGACTTCACTGTCCGTAATCATCCTGTCTCTGACCGCTGCACCGCCCCAGCCCCACCTCCAAGCCCTCCTTCCTCCTCCCCCACAGTGTGATGATTGTGCATGAACCTGAGCAACGAACGACGCCTTCTATGAATCTTTCAAGCAAAGTCACCCTCAAAGTGGCTTTGAGGGTCAAATGGGTGGAGAGGAAAAATGCCTGAAGGGCTCACTGTGGAAAATGCGCCCACACACGCGTGCACACGCGCACACACACACACACATCAGAACAACCTCCACTCCTCAGAGGACATCAATCAAAATCACATATCCTATCACTGTCTTTTTATCATCCACTTCCCAGCATCCAGCAATGAGGCGCCTGTCTCTGCAGTTCAAGATGGAGGCCCTGAGCCTCACTGCCACATGCTCTAAGTTGGAAAGCCCTGTCTGCAGCAGGAAGAAGGACAGCAGCTGGCACATGTGCTGGGCAAATGTGCCCGCCCTGTGCTGGAGCAGAGTGCCTGGCCTGGAGCACAGAATGCTGGGTGTTCTCAGCTACTGGGCACACCACCACCCACGTGCTCCTGCAGAGGAACACCAAGGAGGTGACCCTGTGGCAGCCTGCATGCATGTGAGCTGGACCAGGGCTCAGGCAGGACAGAGCAGGCCACACTGGCTTCCAGACCTGTGAAAGGCTACAGCTGAGAGGCTCAGGAGTAGGCCGCAGACATACTCAAGGGGCTCAAGGGAACCCCAGAACGTCTGACGGTGCAGAGCAAGGAAGTGGGGAATTCTACATTCAACACTATGCAATTTATCTCCTTCCTATGGGGCTCAGCTTTCAGGGTCTGAAGTCCACTGTGAATTTCAAAACAGCGACAGACTCACTAACGTTTTCTAAGCTGCATGGAGCACAGTCTTTTTCTGAGAAGCATCTTTTAGCAGATCTGTGCTGGGAAATAGGCTTGGAGAAAATAACTATCGCAGTCTAACCCTTTTTACCCACTATACAAATGAGAAAACTAAGGCCCGAGAACATAAGGATTCACTCTAACGAGAACACTGGTTAGTGGAAGCCCCAGGCTCCTGACTGCTGAGATGGTGGGGAGGAACATCGATCATTGATCCACTCAGCGAACACTTCTGAGGTGTCACCCCTGTGCTGCCTTCCGGCTTGGATGCCGGACGTGCAGATCCCCAAAGCAACAACCTAAGTAAGGTCTCTGCCCTCACCGCAACTATAATTTGCTGGAACAACCTCAGTGAGCAGTCAGCGCGCAGGAAGTCGGTGGTTAGTTCCAGTGTGTGCGGCTCCACATGCTCCGTTCCAAGAAGCACAGATTTTACTTATTGCGAATTTTAAGTAACACCAGTCCCCCAATGACACGGTTCCAATTTCAGTGACCACAGTGCATCAATTGCACGTCACTCCCTCAAGTCCAAATCTCAGACTTACTCACGGGTCACTATGGACAGAACAGATACGCACTGGGACAGTGACTGAGCTTCTGCTCTTTCCCAGGTCTGCAGGTGGCTGGCCACCATGGATCCGCTATTCTGTTCACAGACAGGCACAAGCATGTCACTGGGCCACCTCTGTGTCTCACAAGGATAAGCCCACAGGCCACTGTTCCCAGCCGGACAGCCCCAAAAAGGAACTGGCCAACAACGATGAACCTGCTTTAAAGAAAGTCACAAATACCGCAAGGGACATAGTCATCTAATGTAAGCAGAGCAACAGGATCCATAGCTGAGCATGGAGAGATGGACGTCATTGTCATAGGCAAGACGTGAAGCAGACAGCATTCAGGATCAATCAACATAAATGAGGAAAGTGAAGAACAGGATGAAGGTGTCCTAGGAAATGTGGATGCCAGTAGAATGAGTCACCTTAGGGGACACTTTCAGAGCAATGCACAGCCCTGGAAGTGACTCAAACATAGACAGGAGGACACCTCACCCTGAGGGTGCTGAAACCATGCTACCGACGGGGTAAGGACACGTGCAGCTCAAACCACGTGGGGCAAGGTCTTAACACAGAAGTTGAACACAAGAAATCTCAATATTCTAGTCCGAACGTACAAGGCACAGATAGTTTTAGTGGCTTCTTTCCACTTTCCCGTACATTTGTATCCAGTAGCAACAGGCTCTTTAATATGCTAAAAAAAAATACTTGTTAAAGGCCACAGAACAACTGCCCATGTCTACATCCAAAAGTGTTGCCTTGCAAGGTTCTGGCGCGTAGAGTCATGTGACCCCTTGCTGCTGTTGGGGATGATGCCATGCTCCTAAACGCCCTGAGCTTCATTTTTCATGAGCATTCTTGACTCCCAATGGAAAAGCAGAGAGGCACTCAGCTCAGGTCCATTCAGGGAGGGTGTCCTTGCGAAAGGACAGAAGCTGCTCCAACCTTCAGTAGAACGGCGTGGGCTTGGCATGCATCCCCGCCCACCCTCTCACCTACTCTCAATCACTCTAGGTTGCTAATCATACTTAATGTGGTGTGGTGTGAGTGCCGGGGAAATAGTTGTTTGCTATATTGTTTGGGATACAATGACCAGGAAAAAGTCTGTACATGTTCAGTACAAAGGAAATGGTTTTTTCCCTCCAAATATTTCCCATCTGGGGTTAGTTGGCTCTGCTGAAGCGGAACCCACAAATGCAGAGAGTTGGCTGTGCTGTAGCTAAAAGCACAGAGGTCTGGAGCCAGGGAAAACCAGAGGCACAGAAACTGGGGGCTACTGACCTCAGAATAGCTAGCATCTCTGGGGGCAGGAGGAGCTTACCAGAACCCGGAAGGAAGGAGCTGTGTTGAGGACTGCACCTCCCTAGAAGGGTGGCAGCCTGACAGACCCTTCAGGAAGTGGTACAGGAAGCTAAACACCCCTTCCATGCTCTGCTCCATCGCTATCGCTAACCCCCTTCGAGAGCTCATCTCACAGCCCTGGGCTGTGTTGACTGCATAACAGCCACAGCTGGGGGGCTGTGGGACACAGAACAGGATGGAGAAGGGAGAAGGGCCAAGAGAAAGAGATGCCAGAGAGGGCCTTTCCCTAGTTAAAACCTGGGGTGTAGTGATTTTAAGAGTCTCAGAGAAAGTTATCTTAGGTAACTGGTAGCCCTGAACTCCAAACTAGCGTCAACTCTTGGAATCAGGATAAGGAAAGAGAGGCAGCCTCAGAAGCCAATGGCAGGCAGTGCAGAACAGCCCTGGGAAGAACTAAGAAGGCCTCATGAGCCCAGAACTCTCTTCTCCAAGCTTCTCAGCAACCACGTGGACTCTGTTTGCTTTGCTTGTGCCATGAATGCTATGTTTTTGTTTTTTTGTTTTTCTTTTCATGATATAAGAGAAGTTAGCAACCCAACGGTCTCACTACCAACAAAGACTAGTTAACTTCTCTTTGTCCAGTGGTAAAGAACCTGATTGGCTCATTGTGACTTTAGAGCTTGTATCTGACCCAATCAAGTGCAGCCAGCAAGGTCACATGACTCCAAAATGGCTACTAAAGCTTCATCCACTGGGTGAGGTGCCATCTCATAAATGGAGGTTTATGGGCCAGACAGCAATCTGAAGCATATCCATTACTACAACTGGTCTATTTTTATTTTTTTTAAAAAAATTATAGAGTACCTTGTATTCATCAAGCACCATTCCAAGTCTTTTCTTCACATGTAAGAGCCTTGAGGCCCAATCTATCTTTAATCCTTTGTATAGGTGAGAAAATTCGGGAGCCAAGATATTAAGCATTTGAACCCATACAAGGTGACTTTGTTCAATCACTAGATTCTATTATTTCTCAAATTTAGCTAGAGGAGAACAATGGTCTTAAACCCATCAGTTCTTCAAATAATTTTAAGTTTTGCGCTTAAGCCCTCAAAACACATTCTCGGTGTCAAATCCAGTGTAAGCTTCAGGCCTACAGTGGTAGATGAACTGGCCCTTCTGATCCACCTGTCACTCTGTGCCCTGCCCCTCCTGGCTATAATTTCAAAGGGCAGGAGTGAAGGTAGGAACAAGAAAAGTGGAATTCTTTCTCTACTCAGCATCTGCAAATAATTAGCCATGGTGTAATTCAGAAAACAAAGCACCATGGCAAACTACAAGGCCAAGAAAATGCCCAAGAGCCACCCCTGTCCTCCGATAAGTGACAAGGAAGCAGACCTACACAGCACTTTGGTATCAAGTCCCATGTGTTGCAGTCCTAGGACCACCCCATCTTCTTTGGGCACCCTTTGAGTCAAACCAGGCTTCTCCTTGAGAGGCCTCCTATTCATTTTGTGGTCTAATTAATTAAAAGATACTGGCCAGGCATGGTGGCGCACGCCTGTAACCCCAGCATATGGGAGACTGAGGCAGGAGGAGCAGTGTGAGTTCGAGACCAGCCTGGGCTACAAAAGTGAGCTCAAGGCCAGCCTGAACTGCATAGCGAGACCCTATCTCAAAAAGACCAAAAAAAAAAAGGATGCTGCTGAGTCTCAGCTCTATCCAGCCCAAATCCCCCTTCTGTCTGGGGGGTCAAGAGCCACCCGCAGGCCCAGCAAGCACAGGGTGCGCAGCAAGAACGCCATCATCTCCCATGCCCAGATTCATCCCTTCTCTACTGCTCTCCACCCCAAGAAAGCACCAGCACATATCCAGCCACCCAGTTAAGAGTTGGGGGGTCACCCTCAACCCCTTCTTTCCCTCATTTTCCTTTTCCCATCTCTGCAATAAGTCCTGCTTGTACCCCTGGAACCCACCCACTTCCGATCATTCTCTCCTCCAGGCCCTCACTTCCAGGCCCCAACTTGCCTGTACGGATGCCTGAGATGGCCTCTCGCCATGACCACCAGCTCCCTTGCATCTGTTTCTCACGCTGCTACCAAAGCAGCCATTCTAAAGTTCAGACCTCATCATGTCCCAGTTTTCCTGAAATCCCTTCAAAGTTTCCCTGTTCTGTTGGTTCAAACACCAAATCCTCACAGGAGCCACTAGGCCTCAGAGCTTGGTGCTCGTCTGGCCTTCTGGTCTTATTTCAAATGGCCTTGTGTCTTCCCTTCACAGTGTGGGCCCCGCACACACAGAATCTTCCATCCTTGGACACACGACTCTGTGAGGCAGGCTCTAGAAGACGCCCTATGATGTTACCTCTCGTATATGCCTATGTGTGAAGCCCTTCCTGTTGAGGGTGAGCAGAACCTCAATGCTTGCTTCTAGTTTACAGAATACAGCAAAAGTGCTAGGACACCCGCTCCAAGATGAAGTTACCAAAAGACTTGGGAGTCCATGACATATTTCTCTGTCTCTGTCTCTATCTCTGTCTCTGTCTCTCTGTCTCTGTCTCTGTCTCTCTCTCTCTCTCTCTCTGCAAGAAATTGATACACACAGACTGTGAGGATCTCAATCAAAGCCAACCCAGTTTTTGCCTTTTGAGCTCCCCCACTCCAGACCACAGCATTTCCTTATACAATAGCAGATGACCAATAAAACAGCAAAGGTGCTCCTATTCCATGAATACTGCATGTGGCACTCTGTAGGGAGTCTTTCTGGTCCTTGTATTGGTCCAAGAAGTTTATATCTGCAATCCCATGGACAAGTGTTTGGAATCCCACCCAGTTAATTCAAATCTACCACTTTCAGGGCAACCCATGGTGAAAATAAAGACACTAAGGCATATTTATAGTTACAGGGAGCCAAGGGGTCCTAAGTCCAGCCATGTGATGGCTTTCCAGAACAAAGAGGCTGACCCAGAGCCACACCTGGGTTTTATTCAGTCATGAAGGAGGAGTGGCTTGAGGATGAATGACAGAATGGCAGGAAGTAGGTGACCACTGTGAGCTGGGCTAGGTAGGAGACCTGCATTTACCTCTGCAATATACACAGAGAAGGATATGCAGAAAAAGTAATTTGCCTTATACTATCGAGATAGTGTCTCATGTTTTGGGGTCTGGTGCTTCAGCTCTGATGTGTAATCTTTCGAGCCCCAGGAGGTCGTAGCCTCTGTCTCAAGATTCGATCTCAGCTGACACCGTGGAGCAGTGCTTCTTCGTCCTGACTCAACCCAGCTCATATTAAAGAGCAGCAGGTGTGGGTGATCAAGAAAACATGGGCACTGTCTTCAAAGACCGCCCCCAGCGTCTTAGCTGGGCCAACGTGCATGGCTTAAAGCCAACTGAAAGGAAAATCCTAGCCAGCTCTGCACCTAGCAGTACGTGGATAGGCTCCGGCACAGCTCAAGTGCAGACCATGGCTCTTCTTTCAAGGAGAGTCACCCAGGTGGTCCCCCACAGTATTCCCACCTCCTGGACTACTCTTCCCAATCTCAGATCTCAGATTAGAAGAAACTTCTTCCGGGAAGACTTTCCTGATTTCCCCTGTCATAGCATTGATCACATTGCATGGTGACCTCCACAAGGGCAGAGACCATGGCCGTGATGGTCCCCTGTGGGTCACCAGACTCCACAGAAGGACTGCACGTGGGACACGGGTTGGAAGTATTCCCTGAGTGAATGAAGCCCGCGTGCCTGCCCTCACACACACACAGAGTTCTCTTCTCCTTACTGAGCTGAATTTTTTCTTTGCTCTAAATATAGCTCAAGACCTTGTAGACACCGACCAGGTCCTGGGCTTCTAGAGCTCATCAGACTGATGATCTGCATAGTTAGAGTCCAGAACACAGTCTGGGTTTGTTTCCCCTGAGCTTTAACCCCCTTCAGATTCACCTTCCCTGCACTCTCACAGAACCAGGAGCCTAAGAGACACAAAGACCTGATTAAGTTCCATGGACAACGTGCGCACGATACTCAGATCTCCACGCGCTCAGCCTGGAGCCACTCTCGGGGTAGGACAGCCGATGAGCCCACGCCCAAGCGACCACATAACCTTCCTCAAAGTCACACACATTGCCTGGCTGCATGGGACCGATGGCCAGACGTCACCATTCAGGTGTGTAGCTAAGCAAATAAGCTACAAAATGAAATTTTTATCTCAAAGGGGGAAAGACAGCAGGTTCAAGGAAATAAAGTGAAATCGAATTAAACCAGATTCAGAAAAAAAGGAAACTTACTTTTTAAGTAAAGCAGTTGGAAAGAAATTTGTTTCAGTGCTTTCAGATACACCGTAGAGGTTCATACATTTAAGCAAAATAGATTATGCTTGTAAAAGCTTACACATAGCAGCCTACTCTGTAGACCAACAGATCAAAGACAAGATTTTAGACCAGACTTTATGTCACTTGAATAATTGCAAGGTATTTTTTTCTTTTAAATTCTTCAGGGATCCTGAACACCTACTAAAGCCCAAAGTTATGAATTTAATATAACTCAGTGGCAAAAAAAATCCTGACACCACCACCAGCTCTAGAGGCCTTAATAGCTGGAAGACACTTGATAATCAGTAACGCTTGCATCTTTAGTAACAAAAGACCTGTGAGGAGCCTGCAGACACCTCTGCCTTGTGCGGAAGGTCACTGGGTAGTGGAGAAGTATTAGAATCTGCACCTCAAGGTCACAAAGGGTGGCCACAGGGTGTGGCAACCGTATCTGTGGGCTTTCGGTTGATTCTCACTGTCGCTTGTAATTCAATTTCAGTATTTCCACATTAGAGGGTGGTCCACACACAGTGCAGATGTCCACAACGTGAGCCTGCGTTCTCAGACTGAAAATGGTGACCAGAGTCACAGAGAAGCTTGTCTTTTACCCAGGGCATGTGGTCCCCATTGTCTCCATTTTCAGCACTTCCTATTTTTTTCTAGATCCAGCTTGCTTAGGGCATCTACAGTGTTCACCTCACCCCTACAAACACAGGACTGAGACTCCCATGCTCACAAAATGTGGTCACCATTGACTAACCTTCCACTGGTTGACACAGAGATTCACACCTGCATTTACACAAAAGTGATTTTTTTTGCAAGAAAATGGCACCATGAATCACCTTTTCTTTTCCATCCTCTCTGCCTAGCCCCTTGATCATGGCCTCTCTGCATCCCTCTGTCTCTTTGCCATGTTTTCTTCTCTTACAAGATCAGTTTCTTCTACACATCAGTTGAAGAGACCCAAAATGGCCGCTTGTCTGCATCCTGGTCTCTCAGGAAAGGCCACAACTTCCCCGGTTCAGTCTTTTATTTCCCAAGTTCAGTTTGCCCAAACAGAACTCAAGTTGGCCCGCCTGGCCAACTGCTGCCGGTGGTTGCTGCCCTTTGACAAACGAAGGGGCGGCCTAAGGCCTTGTTCTCCTAAGAATGGGAATCAAAGCACACATAATATGTCTGCCCAGGTTGCCAGGGCTTCTAGCCACGTTGTCCGGACCACATGTGGAACCAGACACCCTCCCCCAAAGGAGGTCCTTGGGCTGAAGCGATTCACCTCTCTGTCCATGAAGTATGGCCCTCCCTCCCTCCCTCCCTCCCGGGACCTATTTCCAGAGGGCAGAGCTGTATACAAAGGAATTATACACTTGACTTCTGGTCCCAGCCCTTAGCCGCTCACACAACTGGAAGCAGTTAGTTCCTGTAATGAATTTGTAATGCTCCTCCGTTGGCTTCCTCTCGGTGCCTCTTGGCCTTTCAAAACAGTGCGAATCCACTGTAGAACAATAATTGCGCGCCCTTGCCGCCTCGCTAGGCGTTCACGCTCATTGCACCCCACCACCCACAGAAGGCCCCCCCTCCTCTGAAGTGGCCATAGCGAATTCGCCTTTATTAGCCTGAATTTGGGAACTCCGTGTTGCTGGCCTCTGAGCGAGGACAAAAATTCTCTATTTTCTCTGGCTCCTCCCGCCTCGGAGATGGCCAAGACCAAAGTGTGTTTCCCAGACTTCAATTCATCCTGCAGAGAAAAGGGGACGTGGGCAGGCTCAGAGGCAGAGGGGCCCAGGCACACCGAAAACGGCTCCGCCTACCCCTCCCTGCCACGCTGGTGCCCTGTGGCCTTGGGCAAGCTGCTTTGCCTTGCCTCATCATGCTGTCACTGTTTGTGTGGCAGGGGCAGTTATGCCTCCTCGTCTTGTGGTGAGGGGGTGGTGAGAGGCAACACGAACTCAGGGGGCCTTGGGTGACATACCCTAAATGCCACTGCATGCTTCTTCATGGAAATAAGAGAGTTAGGCCCTCAGGAAATTCTCATAGAGAACTTAGAATGCTTGTAATCTTACCCAGGTCTGAGCATCCCCTTGGGCTCAGTCTTGGGGCCCTGATGCTTTCTGCCTGCATGATTTACCCCAAGTCACAGCTCTGAAATGGACTTGGCTGTTTCCCCCGATATGATAGGAATGTCCTGGCTATTTATTTATATATTTATGTGGTACAGGGTCTTGCTATGCAGCTCAGACTCACGATGATCCTCCTGTTTCAGCCTCCCCAGTGCTGGGATTATTGGTGTGCATTATTGGCGGGTTTCGGTGGCTGGCATAACATGCAGTACTGGGGATCGAACTCAGGTCTTTGAGTTTGCAGGGAAGGTGATCAGACCACTGAATTATCTCCTCAGCCCCATGCCCTTTATTTGGACAGCTGTGTTTCCCTCCTCTGGCCAGAGCTTGGAGTATATTGAGTCATTCAAACTGAGCAATGATTCCAAAAGGTGAACAGAAATATTCTAGGACAGAGAAACTGGCCACACAGCTTTAGAGCTGAGGAGGCAAACCTTCCAGGTATAGTAAAGAAATAGCTAGGGGTTTGTCATCTTTAGGGTCTCTAGGGTCACACTTGTCCTCCTTCAGGGGACACTCAAGATGGGTTGTCAGAGAACCCAATAAAGCTACTGGCACCTTCCCAGGGCAGCAACCGAAGAGAAAGATAAAGAGAGAAAAAATTTTGAAAGGGAGAAAACAAAAGAAAAAGAAAATCAGGCATTCAGCATGTAGCGTTGCTTCTAAAAATGTAATCGTGTTGGGGAAATCTTTACATTTTAAAACCCCTTCAAAGTCATGAGGCACAGCGAACCTTTGCCAAGACTTTTCAGGAGGAAAATAGAGCATCAGCCCAAGCATGCAAGGAAAGAGCTCACAGACCAGGCCGCGGACCAGTACAGGGAGGTCCGGCCACACTGCCTCCTCCCACTTTATGACCCTCTGGGTGTCCCTGCAGGGGTCCTCGATGTCCCTCATGACTCTATCTGGATAACACGACACCTGTTGACTGCAGCTCCGGCTCTGCGCAGAAGCCTTTGTCTTTTCCGTACTAGCAGGGATGGAAGCCCGGCTCTAGCTCACGCGAGGCCAGCGGTTTGCCACGGTCCTGCACCCCCAGCCCCGTGCTGCTTTGCTTGGACTGTCAAGTGATGGCCACTGACCCTGTGGGCTATCTTGTTAACTACTAAAAATACTCCAATGGGGGCCGGTCAGATAGCTCCAGGGTGCACACTGAGGAGGTGAGCAAGACTGGGCGTGGTTGTGGTTGCGTGCATCTGGAATCCCAGCGCTGGGGAGGCTGAAAACAGGAGGATAAATATAAAACATAAAATACAAAAATGAGCCCCACATTAGTAGTGGAAACTGGAATCTGAATGAAGCTGGGGAGCGAGAAGGTGGTTGAAACATTCGTACCAACTCTTTTAAATACGTATGAGTCATTTTTACCAGGGAGGCCAAATTAGGTTTGCATGGGCTGGCGTAGCCTCACAGCTGGCGCCTGAACCAGTGACATCGGTGTGGGGCGGCACTCCAAGGTGTGGGTTGGACCACCCGAGAGACGTTTCCTACAACTCACTTATTAGCGGATCAGACCTGGAGACTTAAAATAGGATGGCAGGCTTTTGCTTTCTCTAAACAAGTTGTTGCTGCTGCTGCTGTTGCTGTTGTGGCGAAGGCTTTATGCTCTCTGTCAGCGTCCTACTCAGGGATTCTGAAGTCGAGGTTATAATGAGGGAAGAGCTGGAGGACAGCAGCAGCCTGCTGAGGGAGGGAAGGGAAGGCACAGGTTGGGGGACGTTTGTGCAGGCAGAGAGCAGCCAGCTGGACTGCGATCTTGTTGACCGTCAGACCTTACTATGCCTCTGTCTCTTTTCTATACGTGTGCACGAGACCCCCGAGTCCCTTGTCTAACCTTGTATTTGATTCCAGTATCAAGGCTCTTTCGTAGCCTTGAAACATCCCCATTGCGAGGAGCTCGAGGAACCAGAAGCCCACAGCCAGCAGAGCGTGGATCGCTTTGTCAGGATCTATGTTGGATTCGTATGGCTGCTGAAATAAAGTGATACCAGCTGGCTGGCTTAACACAACACACGTATTCATCATGGTTCTGAGGACAACAGGTCCAAAAGCCAGGTGTTGCTAGGGGGTCCCTGGGGAAGCTGGTGGCTACCCCTCCCCCACCTGAGTGTCTCCAGCCAGCCTTGGCTTGTGGACACACCACCCTGCTCTGCATTCTGCGTGGTGTCCCCGTGACCTTCCCGTGTCTTTCTGCATCCCACCTCTCTCTCTCTCTCTCTCTCTCTCTCTCTCTCTCTCTCTCTCTGCCTTTTTTTCCTTTATGAAAACACTTCTTGGGGGATTTACAATCCCCCCTAAATTCTAGATGATTTTTATCTTAACTACCTGCATTTATTCACAGAGGTCCTATTTCCAGAAAAGGTTATAGGCTGAGATTCAGAGAGATGGAATTTGAGGGGCCAGCATTTGTAACCTCCCTGAGGTACTCTTTCTGATATCAAGTCACAGCTAGGACTCTTCACTTCCCACTTCTCATTCTTTACAAAAGAGTTGATATTATTGATCATGTCCAGGCAACTGACACCATCATCATTTGAACTCGTGCTGAGATGGCCAGAGAATTAATCACTCCATTCTCCTGTCCTCATCTGCTGTGGGAGGCTTGGCCCTTCCTCTTTTACTGAACCTTCAGGCTGCATTCAGTTTTTGCTCTAAGATGCTTCATGAGGATCCTGTGAGCCCAACCTAGTCCTCCTGTATGAGTATTTTGTGAGGAAATTTCCTAGGAGTACAACTGCACAGTCAAAGGGTTTTCACTTCCGGGTCATCCAGTTTACCACTAACCCTGTCAGAACCTCTTCTCAGCTCTCTTGGGCTCCTCACTCTCTGAGGCAAAGGATGGTCTGGGTGACCAGATCAATTTCCCACTCTTTGTCTGCACTTGGCAGAAAGGGCCCAGAGTTCAAGATGACATTGCTGGACGTCCTCACTCGGGGTGTCTCTCTCAGGCTGTGTGACCCTGAATTAGCTTCTCGCCATGTTTGAGCTTTTGTTTCCTCTCCTCCTCTGTAAGAACTGGCTCTGTATGCATATCAGCAGTATTGCAGGGTAGGGCAGTGGTGCTGACAATAACAGCTAATGCAGGGCCTGATCGCAGCTGTGATCCCAGCTCTGGTCTCCTGTGTTTACTCGGGGTGCTATGTCATTTCCTCAGGCCACCTGCCCCTTCCGGGGACAATCACCAAGCTCATAGGACCAGCAGTGTAGGAGGAGAAGCACAAGCCTATGGCCCTACCTTCCAGATGGGGACCCCATGGTCCCTTCCACATACGTCCAATGACGCCCTCCCTCTGGAGTTTGGACAGTGCTGGAGAAGGTCAGCTGGCTGCTGTAAGAGAGCAGGGATGACGTCTCTTCTCGGTTGGCCCCCGTGTGAGTTGTGGGCTCACCCCTGTAAGAGCTGGAACCTCATTCTTGTTGCTGCTGCAACTTTGACACTGGTGGTGGCATTAAGGAACTGGGGTCACCTGTCATGCAGATAAAGCTGCTGGGGAGACCCAGGCTCCTGATTCAGAGCTCTGCCCCCTGTGACCCAACAGCAGCAGGTGGGAAATGGCCAGCTTGTAGCAGATGGACCACAGCTGTGGCTGGAGCTGCCAGGAGCCCGGTGAAGGAGCCGAGCCTGGAGATGGGCTGGGCTCTGTCTGGTTCATATTTTAAGACCATACTGACTTCTCATGATTTTGGTAGTGAGGAGACAGAGCGCGGTGCCAGAGACAAACAGAAAAAGGAGGCAGCAAGGTTGGGGGTCACCAAGAGGCACAAGGGGGCCCTGGGCCACTGAAGAACCTGATTGCACAAAGAGCCCAACAGCCTGAATGGCGAAGCAGGTAAAAACCTCCCAAGGCCTTTCCTGGCAGACCTGAAATCCAGATAGAGGTCGGTCCTGCCTAAAATATCTCCTGCCGGTGACATGGCCAAAGCCACCCTGTGTCACTGTCACCTGGCACTGCTGAGGTTAGGCTGCTGGTGCTGATGGTGATGGCGGCACAGCTCCTGCAGCCTGCTGCCCAAGGGCCCTGCCGTCCACACCATGATGTTCCATGAGGGTGCGGAGAGGGTCTCGTTCCAAGCACCTGAAGAACATTTTGGTCTCCATGGCCTAAGTTAGTGCTAGCACCAGTCACCTAATCGTGTGCTTAGGAAGAGAGGGATGTGAAGCTCCCCAGGTTGACGCATGTAGCGGTTGATACATTGTGTCAACTTGGTTCCCTGCTGGTAGGGACAGAGGGTCCGGGCCAGGATGCAATGGGCCCGCCCCAGAGTGACTCAGCAAAAGAGACCATACAAAGGGGCTGAGGAACAGGTCCAACTTCCACTTTCTCGGAGGAGCTTTAGTCTTCCTTTTCCGCTCGCACTTCATTGCCTGGCTTGCAGCACAGACTCCTCACCCTCCGGCCTGGATCCTTTAGCTTCCATCGAAGCTGAAGACTTCAGCGTCCATCAAAGACTTTTCATTCTCTGTCACAGATCCATTGGCTGACAAATAGAGACTTGCACGGGACACTGCAATGAGCTTCAGACCTTGGGACTGAATCCTTCAGTCTGGGTGTGCACACGCCCTCTGCACGCTTCGCTTCCTCATCTGACTCTGCGGCTGACTGTTGTGAGCCAATCTTGGAATTCCTCATACATTGTATATCTTGTGGTAAAAGCTGTTCCTCTAAGTAAAACCCTAACGAATACAACGCAGTAGGTGTAAAGCGACCGCCCACCAAAGATGAGGTCCGACGCCGGGGCTAGGATGCCTTTGTAGATCGGGCACAGTAAGCATACAGCAGTGCGACCAATGAAAGATCTGTTGTGAGGGCGATGAGGGGAGGAGCAGATGCTCGCAGGTCAGGATAAACCAACTGGCACCCGGGGACAGTGTCATCGGAGATGGAAAGAGGCTGTGTCCTCACCTGAGACGATCGAGAGAAGGCTGAGCTGTCCCCAGCCTCCGTGCAATGCCAAGAAAAGAGATAGGAAGAAGGAGGCAGGGAGAGAGGAACAGAGGGACACTGGAGTAGGGGTGGAGGGGCAGGCAGTGACAATTCAAGGAAGCGATTTAAAACATCACTCTTATAATTAAACTAACGAGTCGGACATTGTGGTGCATGTCTATAATTCCAGCACTTGGGAGGCCGAGGCAGGAGGATCAATGTGAGTTTGAGACCAGCCTGGGGTACAAAAGTGAGCTCAAGGCCAGCCTGAAATGCATAACAAGACCCTATCTCCAAAAGGCAAATAAACAAACAAATAAACAAACAAACAAGCTAGTGCACCAAATATTCTCTCTCTTCTGCATCCTGAAAAGCTGGGACATTTAAGCTGGTCTAAAACAACTGCAATGTCTCACCAGAAGTGGAGGTACATGCCCATAATTCCAGCCCTCTGTGAGCCTGAAGCAGGAAGATCAAAAGCTCACGTCGAGCTTTGGAAATTGAGTGACTTTATGAAAGCCTGTCCCAAAGCTAATAATAATAACTAATAACTAATAATAGTAATAATAACAACAACAACAATAGAAGTACCTGGAGATATAGCCTGGTACGAAGGCCCTGGAATCAATTCTTAATACTCCAAAAAGAATAAACCACTTCTTTCTTTCTCTTTCTTTCTTTCTTTCTTTCTTTCTTTCTTTCTTTATTCATTTATTTATTTATTTATTTATTTGACACAGGGTCTTAGTTCCCAGTTCAGGCTCACAGTGATCCTCCCATCTCAGCCTCTCTAGCGCTGGGATCACAGTCATGCGCCATCACATCTGGTTCTGGGGTCAGCACAGCATGCAGGTCCTGGGACAGAACTCAGGCCCTTGAGCTTGCCCGGCAGACATTCAGACCACCTAGCTATCTCCCCAGCCTCACGCTATAAGTTTTCATAGGGAAAGCAGATGTGTATGTTGTGGCAGGGCACAAGCAGCCCCCGCTGTGTCATTTCCACTGTCTCTCACAGGCTGGCCATGCAGCGAGTCAGGAAGGAATAAAAGAATGAGTGAGTGGATGGAGGAATCAATGAATGACGAAAGTGAATCGATAATTTAACCCCACTCCATAAAACCCCACACCTCTGGGAGACTCAGCCACTCACCTCTAAGGACACACATCCACTGGGCCAGAGAAAGAGGCCGCGCCTCCACGCCCACGGGCGGGTCTTGACTTTCCCAGGATTTAGCATCCTAACCCCTTTCCCAAACAGCCAGGAGAAAGCCAGCAGGGCATGGCTGCAGACCCCCCGTCCCCAGGTTCCTCTAGGGAAGCAATGCCAGCTGCACCCCTGTCCGCCTAGGCGGAGGAAGAAGACAGTGCTGGGTGTGGCTTCAGCGCCCGGTTAGGCTCCCGAAGCCCTTTCCCCTCAGGAGAAGCCCAAGCATGCCCAGGCAGGGACTGTCCTTTCTGTCACCCTGATGACCTTCACGTAAGGGGTGAGGGACAGGGGACAACTTGCACAGGGAGGTGGCTGGAGACAAATAAGGCACCACTATTTGCTGAGGGCTCGCCTGTGCCGAGCCCCGTGTCCAGGACTTCACCCTGCACCGTCTCCCAGAGCCATTAGTGTCTGGCGAGGGCAGAGCCAAGCCCTTGGGTGATGGCTCAGGGTCACACCGCCAGCCCAAGGAGGAGCTGGCAGTGCCCAGCTTTTAGCAATGGAACCCAAACTGTCTGTGCCTCTCGGAATGTGTGGCCTCCACATCCAGCCCACGACCGATGCTGCCTGCCCACCTGTGAGCTTGCCGTAGATCAGAAACTATTTGGAGGTGGTTTACACGGAATCACAGTCCCTAACCCCTTTGTACAGGTGAGGATACTGAGGCACAGAGAAGCTGATGAGCTCCTGCAGGTCAGCCAAGCAGCAGCAGAGCCAGGAGTGGGGGACCAGTGGTCCTAAGTTCACTGCAAGCCCCTCGACCGTGAGCAAGCAGGACGGCTGGTCACCTTAGCCAGTGTGGCTCCATGCATGAGGCGTGCTCATGCCCAGAACCAGACCCTGGGAATGGCGCAGTGGGATGCAGGAGCTGGTGAGCACACAGGACCAGACCCCAGTTCAAGTCCAGCCTTGAAGCACAGGGTCTTTGAGGCTCAGCAGTACCTGTATCCAATGAGAAGAGAAAATCTGCTTCACTTCACTATTCCAACAACTCCAGGCAAGGTCAACCCTGTTGAGTGGAGCTTTGGGCTGCGAGCAGGGACACTGCTCTGTGGTGCTCAGCGAGTCCAGTGTCCCCATCCCCAGATGATGACAAAAACCTGGCTCCAGGGGAGACAACGTGGGAAAGGCTCAAGCAGGAAGGTGAGTGGAGAAAAAATTCAGCCAAGCGCCACCAGGGCAAGGAAAGGGAAGCTTATGTCACTCTGGGGTCACAGCACTGCTGTCCCCTCCTGTCCCAGGGGCTCAGACATCCTGGTGGGGCCGGATCAGCTGCCCTTCGAGGAGGCACCTGCGCCGCCCACTCAATCCTGCCTCGGATCCGGGTCAGCACCTCCTCCAGAACCCAGGGATTCCCTCCACCTTCCTGCTTCCCCCCCACGTCTGTGGTCCCTGTGTTGTTCCAGAAAAATGGGGGATTCCCTGAATTTCCTGCACATACTCTTTTCCTGAAAGGGGGGCAATCAGGATGTGCAGCCACTAACCCTCTCCTTGCCCCCCCCATCTCCCCGCCTCCAAGGTTGAGGACCCTGCCGCCCTCTGCCGCCCACCGCTATCCAGCCAGTGTCCATCCGCCCTTCTCCACCTCCCGTGCTACTGCTGATTCTGATCACCAAGCAGATTGTCCATCAGTCGCTGAGCAAATGTTTAAGAAAGCCCAGGGGGTGTCTGCTCCGGAACCCTGACATTCGAGGTCAGAAGGGAAGCTGCCGGCTTCTCAGCTGCCTGACATGGATGTCAGGTTCGTGAGGCCCTCGTCAGTCAGTGTCTGCTCTGTCAACGGGATCGTGTGGTGATCCTTACCATGTGGCAATATTGTGCAAAAACTCCTTGGCTCCATGACCGGCAGGAGGACGTGCAGGGAAATCTGAGGGCCATGCTTGTCACACCACAACTCTGGGAGGAGGTGGAGGCAGGAGAATCGAAAGATGCAGTCCAGTGTGGGCAATTTAGAGACTCGGCTCTAAAATAAAGCAGGCTGAAGCTGGAGCTCTGTGCCAAGGCTTTGTGTTCAACCCTGGGATGGCAAAGAGAAATGGATTCTGCAGAATGGCGTGAGCCCGGCTTCTCCCACTCAGGCCGTGCTCCGTGGGCCAGGCAGTCAACCCAAGCAGATCCATGTGGACACACACGCTGGAGGCATGTGCTTTTGCTCTCTGGTCTACGTTGCAATGAAGGGTTCAGGAGAGCAGGGGGGTACAGGAATGCCCGTGTGCCAGTGGGAGGTGGGCAGAGGCTGGCACGCACCAGACTGGCCCAGCATCTGGTGCTTCCTGTGGCAGAAGTCAGGCTTCCTGAGGGTCACCTCGTCACCCAGGGTCAGGGCGATGGGCTGAGAAGGGCAAGCTGAGGGTTTAGGGAAACTTGAGGTATCAGACCTCATGCACAGCCTGCTGCTACAGGGGTGCAGGACTCCAGGGGTTTCTGAGAGTCTGTGTGGAAAACTTCCCCCTGGAAATGCCTAGGCCTGAGAAGCACCCCCTGGGCTGGCCTAGGCTGGGGGAACCCTTTCCTCCTCCTTCCAGCCTTCCTAACTCTGGCTTAAGGTCATCTCTTCCGGCCAAGTGGGAAATGTCCAATTCACAGGTCAGGTGAACTGTGTGAGGGTGCTCAGGGCACCTACCAGGAAGAAGCCACAAAGCAGCTCTGGTGGCTCCGTGGCAGGTTGGATGCTGTGGGATCCATATTTAAACCCGGGATTGCCCACTGCTCCAGTGAGCTGGACGGGTGTTTCCAGGGAGTTCGCAGTCCCATTTTCTTTGGTACAATGCATGGAGAAGAGCTGCCCTTCAGGGTGAAAGAGACCACAGAGGATATGTAACTTTTGTACATGTTTTGTTGTACAGGTCTTGCTTAAACTTGCCCTTAACCACCCAGCAGAAAAGTTTAACCACAGGACATAAAGTGGAAAGCTAGATTAGAATGCTGAGCTGTAAAAGGCTTAAATCAACAGCTTCCAACATTGCCAGTTGTACCAATAACCCACTGCAATTATTGAACATTGGATTATGCATACAACGACTTTCTCTTAGTTCAAAGAGAAGAAATTTGGTTGTACCAATAATGATTTGAAAAATTATAACACCTACACCCTGGGCTCTGTATAACTAATAGCAGGACAACAGTATGCACTGTATCAAATATTGAAATGTACTAGTAATGTGTTTTGAAAATGTCACATTGCTATATTGTTATTTCTTATTAAAAGCAATAAAAATAAATAAATAAATAACCATGGAAGAAAGAAGAGCACCTTCTCTTCGAACAGTGACAGTGAATGCCACTTCCTGGCTCTCCGCCAGGGCCCTAAGTTCTTGCCTATCCTCAGCCCCTCAGACTTGGCACCTGGTCCCACCCCCTCCGGGCTCATTCTGTAACAGAATTTCTGTCCCTGCTTCCACGTTTGGGGTAAGAAAACACACATAAGAGAAACCCAAGAGGAAGGGAGAAAATCAACTCGCTGAAGCTCCTGGTGTGAAGTAGAGTTCTCGAAGTTTCTGTCCCGACGCTCTTTTCCCAATAACAAGGAAAAGGGGGTGCGGGAGGAGCAAGCAGGAGGAGGCGGAAGAAAAGGAGGTCTGGTCTCATTCACTGCACAGACAAGTCCTAAAACAAGATCGTGATTGTTTTCTCGCCAAGCTGCACTTGGGAATTGGTTCGTGCGCTGCTGGCGGATGCAAAGCCTTCCTTATTTTCTTTCCCATCATTTTTATTGCTGCAGTTGCTCTGCAGCCACCACCACCCCCAAGCCCCAGGGCATCATGGGAGTTTCCTGGCCCCGGCCAGTCTGGGCACTTCTCTCCCAGGCGCCCCAGTCAAATCCTGGATTCTCACAACAGTGACGTTCGCCGAGCCCACGTGTGCATCAGTGCCTCGCAGAGTGCTGGCTGTGTTTTATGTTGTGTTTGTGTGATTGCTACAGCAACAAAAGATGGAGCGTGAGCGCAGCCGGACGAGTTGATGAAGTAATAAGACAAGGGACAGAACCAGCGCCGGCACTGACGTCTCCGGTGTGTGGGAAATCGGCTCGGCCCGTCTTTGGCGAGCCCGCAGCTCTGCGCCGAAGATAGGGAACTCCCTGCTGGGAATGAAGCTTCATGGTCTTTGGACACTTATCTGCTTGGAGCACCAGCAAAGTGAAGGTTTTCTCACGTGTGTGTGTGTGTGTGTGTGTGTGTGTGTGTGTTTCTTTTCTCTACAACACAGAATGAGCTACATATACGTCACTATATATAAATATGCAAATCAGTATACACATACATGAAGGCACCATTTTTTAAAAAAATATTTTATTTATTTAGCTGGGATTACAGGCGTGTGGCACCACACCGGGTCTCGGTGGCTGGCACAGCACGCCTGAGGTTTCAGGGCCAGCACAGCATGCGGTACCAGGGATCGAACTCAGGACCTTGCGCTTGCCAGGCAGATGCTTATGCTGCTAAGCTATCTCACCAGCCCAAAGGCACCTTTCTGATGATGCCATAACATGGCTTTAAATGGCAATAGCAGAACCAACGACAGGGAATTGTAAAGATGGCTGTGAATTCTTAACTGCAGCTTCCATCAAGAGGGGAGATCTGTGGCCCTTGGATTTAAATTTAGCATTATTGACCTATGCCCTCAGGGGTAGACTCATCACTACTGAGGTTAGACTAACCTCATCTGAGGTTATTCTAAGTCAACAGAAAAACCGTCACCAAGATATTAGACAAGGTGCCCAAAAGACAGAGTAGTTCTAAAGGGCTGCAGAACATTCCAGACCGCTAGATCCTATCATTCTACCTGCAGCAATCTTAGCTCAAAATAGCCAGGAATGCAGGCAAAGATGACAGAACCACGTTCACTGTCATACTGAGAGTAAGAGTGAAAAATAGAGATATGAGATATGAGGGGCCAGTGAGATGGCTCAGCGGACTAAAGCGCCTGCTTAGGCAGGCTTAGGCAGGCGCAGGGACCATGGCTCCATCTCTGGCACCCCATGCCACGCCGGTGTGAGTGTAGTGGCACATGCCTGTAATCCCAGCACTGGGGAGGCTGAAAACAGGAGGATCACTACAAGTCTGGGCTGTGCAGTGCGACCCTGTACCAAATGCATTAAAAAAGAAAAGAAAAGAATAGAGATGTGTGAATCATGAGCATCGGGTGCGTGCAGAGTCATTGTTCTGATTATTTCTTGCTAGAAGGAAAAAAAAAAAAAACTCAGAGACTTGAAGCAGCCACTATTCTGTATTTTATTTGTGAATCTGTCCTCCTGTGATAGGTTGATTCACAAGGCCAAGTGCTAAGCCAGCTGGGAGCTGCAGTTTATTGGCATGAGGTTTTCAATATGGCAGCCTGAGAGGATCTGAGTTGGTCCCCGGTGGCTCAGAAGCTTAAGGTATAGAGTTCTAAGGAAAATAAATAGAACACATTGGTTTGTGGCTAGAAAGGGGACATGGTCTGCTCTTTTTGACCAAAGTCATGGGACATCCATCTGCAAATATTTGAAGCCTGGTGCCAGAGATCTCCCATCCTTGGATGGGAGATGAATCTCACAGTTCTCTGCTCTCTTTGACCCCCTGCCACCACACTAGGCTTGCTGTCACCATGAGACACAACATTGGCACCGTGTGGTGATGCTGGGCAGGAGACGTTTTAAAGATGTGGCAAAATGTTCATGCTAAATTGAAATTTTTAGGAAATGTACTAAACAGCTTACTGTACACACCAAAATATGGTCTCTAATTTCTAGGAAGGTGAGTTGTTTTGTTTTCTGATATTTTTCGCAGGCCAAGTCTGGCCCCTAAATATGCTGTGTGCATTTTCAACACAGGCAAGCTCTCATTCAAACAAACCTCCCAGCTCCTGTGAAGAATTCTGGCTGCCACTGGGTGAGCGGAGTGCTGGTCCCCGGTCTCTTTTGAGGGTCTAGGCTCCCCACTTTGCCCCTGCCCCTAGCTGGCCTGCCTTTTGCATTTATGATGCCTGCCTGCCCCCTATGGGCCTTTGTGCTTGCAGTCCCCCGACCCAGATTCGTAACTGATGAACAGCCATGACAGCGGCATCAATCCGCGCAAAGCACTCTGGGCGATCTGCTTACAGAGAACACTCCTCTCTCTTCTCACTCGTGTTCCCTAAGGTCTGTCATGGGGAGGACCCGGTGGGTGACAGGGCCACCAGCTGTCCCAGCTACGCAGGCTGGAGCAGAGAAAGGATGAGTGGCCAGGGAAGAGTCAGAAACGTGGGTTGAAGGGATAGAGACGCTGGCACAGAGGAGGCACCTGGGATTCAAAGAACGAACAAAGCGACTGGTCAACCCGAAAGGGTGTGAAGTGCCATTTTCCACCTTCCCTCTGGTGCACAGTGGGAGGGAGGGAACCTGGACCACCCCAGCCACCCACACTCACCCACTGATGCCCGGTCACCATCAGAATCACAGTAGCACCAACCGGAAGCGCCTGGCAACCTCTTCCGCACATTCAGCCAGCCCTGGAGAGCCAGCGTCCCGGTGCTCATGCCGCGTGTATCACCCCGGCTGCTGCAGGCTGAGCACCCACAGCCCAAGCACCCCAAGTCCCCAATGCTCCCCATCCTGGAACTTTGCCAGCACCACTGTCACAAATGGGAAATTCCACCCCAGACCTCCTGGCCATTGCAGTCCAAGCACAGAAGCTCTTAAAATCCCACACCATTACCCTCAGGCTCTGTGCATAAGGGGTGTGCAAAACGTAGAGGAACCTTGCGATTAGGCTCCAGCCCCAGTTCCAAGTTGTCTCATTGCACGTAGGCAAATATTCCAACATCTGTGCCAGCACCCATAACCTTAGCCTCCCCCAGTCCCGTGCATCTTGCGCAAAGGATGCTCCATGTCAAGGGCCATTTCAGAACCAACTTCACGTGCCACTCTGCACAAGTCCCCCTTGGCCCCTGGTCATCTACCATTTTTCCTTAAGTTGATGTTAAATTTAATGCATTTAAAACTTAACTTTGCCCTAGCCAAAACACTCTGGGGACCATGAGGTTTATAGGAGCGTGTAACCTAACCTCCCCACCCCACACCCATGCACATAGGTGTGCTGGAGCTAGCCCACCCCTCCAGAGCCACTGTTCAATGCTCAGAAATCCTACTGGTCCGCTATTAGATGGAGTCACTGTTAAAATTGCAATGATACAGGCTTCTAATTAAATTACAGTAAAGAGGGATCTGACGTACTCCAAGTTCATCGCACCTTGATTATTTCAGTACAGTCTGCTGTGACCTGTGCTTCTGAGGTCATTTCATGTTTGGGCTGTGTGGTGGAACTATGATGACACACTTCTCCACAGACTCTTGTCACCTGTGCTGGGTGATATCACCGTGTCATTTGGGAGTCAACCATGCCAGCAGGATTTGTACCTTGGAAATCGGCAGGTGCCGTAGTCCAAGGGCCCTTCTGCCGGGGAGAACTAATTATTTAATACACATACCCCCACCTACTGCATCTTTGTGTCATCACTCCGTATTACGTGTGCAGAATCCCCTGCAATAGCAAGGCGCTTCCCTCAGTTTGCTAAGACAAACCGAACAGCATCCCCTAGTGCAGACGGGAGACGGGCAGGGATGGTGGCTCTTGAACACTCACTCACCTGATAGTCATTACTTAGGGAAACTGAGGCCAGAGGAGCTCCCGTGGAGGCTACGCCAAAGGGCTCACAGCCATCTCCTTCTCAGTCTGCCTACCTCTGTGGACGGAATCCTGTCACCCCCTCCCAGCACCGCACCCAGAAAGAGCTAGCACCAGAGGGAAGGGCCCGGATTGGTGGGGTGGGGGCGGGGCAGTGGCAGCCGGAGCGGGGCTAAAAGAGTCATTAGAAATTCACACAATTAATTAGATGATGCCAGGGACACGCTGCGTCTGGATAACCCATTGATAACGATGGCAGGGGGCCGATTCCCCAGGCCCCTGTGGGTTACCGCAAGCGAAGCTGATCCTCCTCCTCCGCCTCCAGCCCACCCCAAGCCTGCTTAAATATTTGATGCAAAATTAAAGCTCGTTCCAGCTTTTATGGGCAGTGTCTGCTGGCGCTGGTCGCCCACCACCTCCTCCGTCTCCCAAGGAGCCCCCACCCAGGTCGCTCAGCCCCGTCCTCCATCAGGCCGAGTGCATTAGGACAATTAGCACCAGCCCACTGGCGCCAATTAGCAACCAATAGTGTCTATGCCATGGAGCGGGGGCAGCGGGCGCCTGTGTCTCCAGCCGGCCTTCACACTCAATTACATTAAGTGGCGGCTCTGAGCTGTGGTCGGGCGGACAGCTGCTGGAGTAATTGCGTCTTCTCCATTGCTGCGGGCGATCTTCTCCAGGCTTTCTGATGCCCAGACTGACTCCTCTCCTTGTCCGCTTCCATCAATATATACTCCTTCAGAAGGGAAGGGGGAGAGAGGCCCCGGTGTCCAGGGACACAGGAAGCTACACCCAGCAGTCATTCCACAAACGTTCCTCCTGTGGGCCCCGCACGCTTCCACGGCCAGGGCAGGCAGGGCGATCTGAAGGGAAAAGGGAAAGGCCAGGCTTGCTGCTCAAGAGTGGCTGGGTTTCAGGGGTCGGCCCCAGGGCAAACGACCCAAAGGGCAGAGGTGTGCTGAGAGCAGGAGGTGAAGCCAGACACGTCCAGGGCGGTGGGGAGAGGAACAGTTAGCCCTGAACACCGAACACCGGGCCTGGCTGGAGGAATTTGCATTTTAATGGAAGGAGAGAGTCAATGAAATGATGAATTGATTGGTAAATCAGCCAGTTTGCAGGAGGACAATGAGGGCTCCAGGAACCAGGAAGGAAGAAGCAGCGGAGTTGAGGTGATGGGAAAGCAGAGAGGCACAAGCAGGAGGTCTCATCTTGCTGGGAATGGAAGGTCAGGGCCTGAACCTGCTCTTCTGGGAAGACAGCCCTGCTGGGGGGGCGGGGTGGCAGTGCAAAGGCCCTGGGGCAGGCGCCTGCCGCTAGGTCCCACGGGTGCAAAAGAGGCCAGGATGACCGGATGAAGGCAGCAAGGGGGAAATCAGAACGAAGGCATGGAGGAGGGTGGGGCCTGGGCGCCGCTCTGTTGGCTGTCCACAAAACAACTGCTCTGATCCGGGAACTCGGGAGGCCACTGCAGGGTGAGAAGATCAAAGAGGGCTTCATTGAGGGCGATAGGCCAGAGCAGCCATGGTGGTGTTAAGAAGCACCAGAGGCAGAAGGTGGCAGTGTGGCCTGGCTGGGGGCAGGAGTGGCCAGGGCAGCTCTCCTCAGCTCTAACTGGGCATTGGATGTGAGCTCCAGATCCCACAAACATTGTCCACGTACATTTATATAAACATCCATTCGCTTCAACTCATTCCTACCAGCCCATTTCACAGATGTGGAAACAGAGTCAAAGGAAGGAGTCATTTATCCAAGGGTTCCAAAAAGTGAATTACAGAGCTGGGACTTTTCCCTTGGGAGGTGGGAGCTCTGTGACATTAACCAACCCACGCTGCTTTAAAAATCTTATTTGCTGCCAGCAGAACCCTTTCAGGGCTCAGGAGTGTAAGTATAATCAAGCCTTTCTCTGACACCATGCCTCAGTTTCCCTGCATTTCCAATGTGGCTCTGGGAATGAGCCTTTCCTGGGTCCCCTTCGGATGTCACAGGTGGGGACATCAAGATCACTCAGCTCTGCACCAGGCCATGTGGGCAGGGCAGGGTTGAGGGCCTCAGCGGAGAGGTAAGGCACTGTGAGCTTGTCGGGTAAGAGCGTCTAATCCTTCCAGTGCGTTGTGATCACTTAGAGGCTAAGCCTGGGAGGGCACAGCTCCAGGAGAGAGCTTGTCCTGTTGAAGCCGCAATGGGCCACTGCTGGCAGCCTGGGACAGGTATCTGGGCATGCGCGGCTCCCCCCTGTGCCACCCCTGCTCTCCTGACCCTGGCTGCAGCCTCTCAGATGCTGAGCCAGTGCCAGCACCCAAAACGCACCCAGCCAGGTGGAGAAATGGCTGAGATTGGGCAACACAGCCCTCGCCCTCCAGGGGCCCAGTCTGCCCAGCAGACATAGGACCAGCATGGAGAAGAGAATCAGCTTCTGGGAGTGCTCATGGGTGGCCCTGTGCACGTAGCCAAGCAGTAGGTGCCACTGCTCTGCACCGGACATGAGATGACATGGCTTCTGCTGGTGTGGCAGAAGCAATGCTTGGATCAGGGCCTTCTCAGAGAGAGGGCCTGAGCTGGGGTTTACTTGAAAGAGCTCCTTCCCTTCCTTTCTTCCTTCCTTCCTTCCTTCTTTCCTTCCTTCCTTCCTTCCTTCCTTCCTTCCTTCCTTCCTTCCCTCAGTATGGAGGACTGAGCCAGCTTCCTAATAAGCTATAAGATACATCCTCACCCTGTTTTGAGGCCAAGTCCTACTAAGTTGTCCAGGCTGGCTTCAACCTCGTGGTCCTCTCGCCTCCGCCTCCCAGAGCCTGAGGACAACCACAGCGTGCAGCTCCACCCCGGCTTCCTCCTTTCCCCAGTTCTTTGGCTGGGAGCTGGAGGGTCCCGGGCACTATCTCTGGCGCTCAGCTCAGCCGGAGAGCCTGGGGCTGGCAGGAGTGTGCCCATTCTTAGGCAGCCTGGTACAGAGACTGACTGATTCCTGCTCATCCTCCAAGGAAACCATGAGAGCCCCAAACAAAAGGTGGCTCTGCCAGAAGTGGTCAAGAGAGCCATCAGCCAAATATCAGAGTGTCTTCAGGGGTCTCCAAGAATGGAACCCCAATCCTGCTCAGCTGCATGCCTGGGAATTAGCCTCCTCCCGCTGGTGCCCAAGGGAGACCCACTAACTCCCCACCCCAAGTGGAGACAAGAACCCCAGTGCTACAAAAGCCCTTTCGATGAGAGATGAGCTTCGAGGACATGGGGCAACAAGGGTAAGGACGGACATCATAAGAAGAGTTTGCGTCAGGGCCGGGGAGATAGCTCAGGGGCGTAAGCACCTGCCTGGGCAGTGCAAAGTCCTCAGCTTGATCCCTGGTTCCACCAAAAAAAACAAAAAAACAAAAAATAAGAAGAGCTCATGTCTATTGAGCCCCTTCTGTGTACCCAATGTCCTGCCACATTTTCCCTGAGCCATCTTGACCCCCCCATGCCCCTTGGGTAGAAGCCCCATTTAGCAGATGGAGAAACTGAGTCTCAGCATGGTAAGTGTCTTGCCAAGTCACAGGCTCGGTTCCCCAGGGCCACGGCCAGTGTGTGGGAGCTGAGCCTGACAGGAGGAACCTGCAAAGACACCTGGCTTTCTAAGTCGTGACCCGGGAACCCAGCCTTCGGACTAACAGGTGTCTGCGTTTATCACCTGCTCCTGCTGCTGGCATGCGGGTGGCCTTCGGGAAAAGCCATCCAGCCTTCTGGTTGTTCCTTGGTGAGCTGGGAGCGGAGGCTGTTGGCCTTCTTTGGCTGGACCCACTGCAGTGCTGAGAGATTCCATGTGCAAGGGGATTTTCATTTATTTGACTTGAGACGTGTCTCCTGATGCAGTTCAGGCTGATCTTGAAGTCACTATGTAGCCTAGGCTGGCTTCAAACTTGCAGTGAGCTCCCTGCCTCGGCCTCCCAGGGCTGTGACCCCACACACGTGCCACCTTGCCTGCGTGGCTGTGGACATCAGAGCAGCAGCCGTGGTGGGGCCGCAAGGTGCCCTCCTGGCCCGCTGCACCTGCCTTCCAGGTGCCAGCAGAGCTGAAGACCAAAGACCATGGGGTGGGAAGGCCAGTCCTGTCCCCAGCTGCAGCAGGGCGGCTCACAAGGGAGGTCGTGGCCTCCTCTGGGTGTGGAGTTGCATCCAGTTGCATCTGTGAAGCTAACTCGAGCTCACCTCACAGAGCTTCTCCATGCCAGCAAGGCGGTGCCTCAGGGAAGCCACGGGCCGTCCATCCCCTCTGATCCCTGTCCAGGAGCAGCCTTGCGAAGCCTGGCTGGACCTGCCACGCAGCCCACGTACTGCTCTCACCGCCTGCCGCCCCTTGGTGCTCCCGGTGAGCCTCACTGGGCTCGGGACTCAGGAGGCTGAAGCAGGAGGATTGCCAAAAGCTGCAGGATAACATGGGCTACACAGTGAGGTCAGGGCCAGCCGGGACTGCACCTTAACTCCTAAGGGTGGCTACCTAAAGGCGAGGATGCACGCTGCCTGCCTCTGCCCTAGTCCCTCCCGGGGTCACTGTCCATGTTCCTTAGAACCCACGCTCATTGCCAGGGGACTATTATTTGTACAACTGCCTGCTAAGGATCGCTGGGTGCAGATCTGGGCTCCAAGTGACTTCCAATCTGGGCTTAGGGCCCAGCTGTGTTACAGCTGCCCCAAGCCTCAGTTTCCATCCCTGGACCTCCGAGGCAGCTGGATTAAGTGGGTTCTTATAGATGGAGCAAGGCGCAAGGACGCATTGTGACCCGGGGGGGGGGGGGGGGGGGGGGGGGGGGGGGGGGGGGGGGGGGGGGGGGGGGGGGGGGGGGGGGGGGGGGATAGTAGCAGTTGGCTGTTAGAAATGGGTCCTGCTGTCCAGGGGCAGCAGAAGGCTTGAGGGGCCATTCAGAGAAACATGGACAGGAGGCCAGAATCGGTGTGCTCACAAACTTCCCGAGTTTAGAGCAGGTCCGGGGGCACACGGGCTGGCCTCCTGCTGGCCTCCTTCTGCTGTGGGAGCTCATCTCGGGCTCTAGCCTAAGTGCAGGTGGGGCAGGCTGTTGGGGGCCTGGTTCCTCCTGGGAAGGGGCTGCGGATGTTGTGACCTCTGACCCCTCCAGACCTGCCCTACAGGGCCCCAGGGCCCAGGCTCTTCCCAGCTTGCATCTTGTTATTCTGCGTTGGCTGAATCATCTCCACTGCCCTGTATTTTAATTATGCGAAGCTCTCCCGTGCCCACCCCTCTCTCTCGCTCACCCCTCTCTCTCCCTCTCTCTCACCCATGCACACCATGTGTCTTTCCGGCACCAGTGCCAGCTCACACGCATGCACACTCATGGCACACTGGTGTGTCACACACTCTGTGAGCATGCCTCCAGCCACACCCGAGATCTGTGCCAAGCACACGCAGAACAAACACACGAGGAACATGCGTGCCCACACACGACCACACTGCTGCAGCAATATTTGCTATGTGCCAGGTGCCATGCCGGGGCTTTCCTACGAATTGTCCCCTCTAACCCTCACCATGGCCTGTGACACAGGTACCATCATTATCTCCATTTCGCAGGTGAGGAAACTGAGGCTCAGAGGGGTTCAGGAACTTGCCCAGGGCCACCCAGCCAGTAAACAACAGGACTAAAATACAAAATAAGTCCCTTCAACCACAGCTCAGCAAATAACTCGGGCACTAAGGCGGACAAATCACCTGCTTTTGTAAATAAAACCGTGTGGGAGAACAGCGTGGCCAGGACCCAGGGTCTCACCAAGCTATCGAGTCCCGGGCCTGACCCTAGACTGCCCCTTGGCCCATGCGTGAAATCGCAGTTTTCCTCCTAAAGGCCTGAAGAACCATTTTCTGAAATGCAGCCTTAGGTTTTCAGAGGCCAAAGTGTTCTAGCTGAGTTTTCTTTGGCTTTGCAGATGAGGAGATCCAGGCCAAAGAAGCTGCAGCTCAGCCGCATGCTGAGCGCGGACACCCTCACGCGTGTTCTGCTCGGGCTCTGCTCCACACGCCTACATTACGCGTTTAATCTGGGAGGCTCGCATGTCACGCGTGTGTGCGCGCATGCCCACGACTATCCGGAGCGCTACGTCCCCTGCGTGCGTGAGTCTTAGCCCCAGGCGAGCTTTGCCTGCTTTGGGGGCGGGGCAGGCTCTGTGCCGGGAACTGCGGCCCGTGTCAGGCTCCTGCGGCAGGCACAGGCAAGACGCCCCCCAAGTCCGCTTCTCTGAGCTGCACAGGATGGGCCCAGGCACCTGTGCTACCGTGGCACAGCAGAAAGAGGCGAGGGCGGTGGGCAGAACAGCCCTTTGGTAGTGCCCCGTGGGCCGTGGGCTCTGCAGGGCCTTCAGCCTTTGTATTTGTAAAATTGAAGGGGTGATCAAAGATGCATCGCATGTTCAACATTTAAAAAAAAATTACAAAGACGCACTGCCCCGAGGCTCTTTCAAGATGCACCCCCCTCTCTCTGGACACACCTGTCTCGTCACTCTTGCCACTTTAGGACGCAGCCCTGGCAGGACCTGTTGGGCTTTCCTGATGAGAGGTGACAAAACCACAGTGAGCGCTGCTGCCCAGCGCCACCCACAGAAGGTGGCTCCCTGAACGCGTCACCAGGGCCTGCCTCTGTCTGCCTTGCTCGCCAGATCGGACCCTGAGCAACTCTGAGCTCTTCTTCAACCTCAAAATGACCAGGAAAGGTGAAGGTTTTCAATCAGTTCAGGACACCAAGGCAGCCACATGGAGCAATTAAAGACACTCGCGAAAGAAGACTCCAGAACAGCTACAGAAAGCGGCTCGAATGATGGGAGAAGTGTGTGCAAACAACGCGTGAGGAGTTTGAGACAGACTTGTGGTAAGGCACCTTTTATTGGAATACAGTTTTGTTTAGTTTTTTAACAAAATATATTTGGTATAGGGTCTGACTATGCAGCTCGAACTCATAGTGATCGTGATCCTCCTGTTTTCAGCCTCCCCAGTGCTGAAATTACGGTTGTGCACCACCACACCCAGTCTCTGTGGCTGGCTCAGCATGCCCGGGGGGGGGGGGCATGGCATGTGGTGCTGGGGATTGAACCTGGGTCCCCTTGCTTGGCTAAGCAGGCTTAGTCTGCTGAGCTATCTCACTGGCCTTTGGAATACAATTTTAAAAATTAAATACACACTGTAATTTTCAGTTCAACTTCATGGTGGGATCAGGTTCTGCTTCACCAGTTTGACATGAATGAATTCAATTAAATGTGAAATTTGCACCCCTCCCCTTACTAGAAAAGCACTACCCTTGCTAAAGCTACGGAAATAACTAAAAAATAAAAGTAACACATCAGAAACATGCAAACATGCAAACAAAACTCTGAATGAGAGAAAATGGTTGCAAAGCACATATTTGATGAGAGATTGCCTCTAGAATATATAAAGTTACTTATAAGTGAAATAAATGAGACCTACATATGTAAATATCGTATAGTCTCCCTAGTGTAAGAACAAGTCTATTACTTATGTAACCTGATATCTATTTTTATTATATAAAGATGTTATGTCATTTAATATTATCAAAATTACATACTATATAATCGTAAATAGAATATATAAAGAACTCTTACAACCTAATAATTAAAAGATAAATAACCCAACCAAAACGGATACCGGATTTGAGCAGACATGTTTCCAAAGAACATATAAAAATGCTTAAAAATCACATATTAAAAAGTTTAAGGAAAAGCATGCCCTGACCTCAGTGAGGTGACATTCACCCCCAGCAGGATAGAAGTGGCTAAAGGGACAGAGAAGAAACAATATCAGGAGGCCAGCAGTTTAGCTCAGCAGACTCAGCACTTGCTTAGGGAAGCTCGGGGGTGAGGGTTTGATTCCTGGCCTCACCCGCCATGCTGGCCCCACTCTCAGGTGTGCTGAGACTGCGATGGAGTCTGAGCATGATGGCGCGCACCTGTAACCCCAGCACTTGGGAGGCAGGAAACAGCAGTATCTCTATGTGTCAGAGCTGCATAGTGAGAGCACAAAAAGAAAAAAGAAAGAAAAGAAACAATGTCAGGAGGAGGTAGAGGAGTCAGGGTCCTGGTGCCCTCCCGTGGAAGCATCCTGTGGTCCAGCCGCTGTGGGGAATGGCCAGGCTGCTCCTGGGAAGTGGCATCAAGCTATGAGAAGCTAGAACCACATCTACGCAAAAACCAGCGTGTGAACGTGCACGGGGCATTGCTCACGTAGCAAGAGAGTGGAAAGAGGTCTGGATTTGCCCAACTGACGCAGGAATAAGCACAACGTGACCACCTATACTTTTATTAATTGGGCTTAATTCATGAAGCTTTTTCCATATCTCCCTCTGAAATTTTTTCTATCTGTATGCATTCTATACACATCTTTATTTTATAAAAATAGGGTCATGCCATACACTGGATCTTTTAATATGTTCACCTCACTGCAACAGTTTATGAATTGTTTATCTGTTAACAAATATAAATATTTATAAATATATATATATAATTTTGATCATTGCATGATGCTGTATTATGCAGAGTGCTTGTCTTTTCCAGAATCTTCTATCCAGGGAATCAGTTAGCAGGTCGGAGCCTTCCATGCCTGCTTTGACTTTGCACATGCTTTTGAGTCATCCACATTGCCGTCTGCATTTGTAGTTTGCTCCTTTGATGGCCGAGTGATATCCTATCATGCACCTGGGCCCTGTGTGGGTCCTTCCCAGTTTTCAGCAGTTATTGTCGACGCAGGTGGGAACATTGACCTTCGAGTGGTCATTGCTCATGGGTCAACCCCTTGGGACGATGTCACCGCCTAGCGTGGTAAGAAAGGCTGAGCCCTTCTGCAGTGATGCTTTAGGGTTTGCAGGTGGGAGAATAGAGTTTGCAGAAAGCCGCTTGTTCTTCTGTCCTTAGTCCTTCTAAGTCTGTGTTCAAGGCCAGCACCATACTGTTGAGGTTCACTCTGTCTCGTGTCACCATAGGAACCTGAGGAGTCCAAGGTAATAGTGGCTTTCATTGTTTCTGTTTCTTTCCACCTCAGGGCCTTGCTTTCTGCTGGACTGGCTTCTTGCCTGGGGTCCACAGGGAAGCCTCCTCCGCCCCCATATGGAATCCAAGCTCCAGGAAGAGCAACATTTCCTGGCCAGGCCTCACAGGCCTTCTTCCTGCATATGTCCTGGCTGTACCACACAGGTCACTTGGCCATCCATGAGCCCATCATGGGGACATGATGGTGGGATGGAGATTGAGCAGCTGTTACCTAGGTTACAGGTCTGTCTCTGGAGCTAGGGGTGGGGACCCATGCTGAGGTGGGGACAGCTAGGTACAATGACATCATTTAACCTGAATGCATGGTGCTCTTCTTTTGCATGGTTTGAGTTGTGTCCCTTCTCACAGGAAAAGTCCATAGGGCCACAAGGAAGACTTGTCCCAGGCCCCCAGGAGCCCCTGAGTTCCACCCACTAATTGTCCCAGGGTCTTCCTAGACCAACTCCACCCCAGGTTCCCAGGGATGGGGTTTTGAATCGGAATGACCTACTTCTTCCTAATGCACGGCGACTGTGTTCTTGGTAGGAGCCTCAAGGGCTGGTTGTCAGGAGCTGGTGGGCTGTGGGCAGAATTTGTATGTGGAGACCGGGGGCTCACTGTCCTGCTCTGGGTGTTAGTTTGGGGACCCCGCAAAGACGGCACCAAGGCAGGATATGTGTGCCCATATTTTATTTTATTTTTATTTTTTATTTACTTATTTTCAATGACAAGTGTTTATTTTTTTAAATTTTGCTTTAGTTTATTGATAAATGTGTATAACACATGTTTACATTCTTTGTGGGAAGTTGGTACATGGGTAAATACATCTTAATGTGTGAGCATTTTATTACAGTGAGAGAAATACCAAGGGCAGGATTTGGGGAGGGGCTAGGGAAGGCTGGGGTATCGTACAGTGAGGGGCACAGTCTGACATGCAAGGGAGGGGAGGTCAGAGCCTTTGTGTGGAAGTGTGTTAGGCCACCATGTGGTTCCGGAAGCCCAGCTAGGCCACGCGGCCTTCCAGGAGCCACAGTCAGCCATCTACAAAGCCCCATGTGGTCCACAAAACAGAGCTGCCCCCATGTCCCAATGCTGGGTCCTGGTCCCTCTCCTGTGGTTGGAGGTCTCCAGGGGTGCTGTCATGGCCCCCACACTCTGCACCCTTCATGCTAGGGCTGGACCTACCTTTATCCAGGACAGTTTTCTGAAAAAGAGGAAAAAGGCCAAGGGACAAGCAGAACCCAGTGCCCCTGGCTTTGGCGGTGCTGAGCACACCTCGGCCCATCGATGGGAGCTGTCACTTTTATTAATCAACGAAACCTGGGCAGGGATCCCTGGCTCTGTCCTTACCTCTGTGACCGCTGGGCACAATCTGACTCCTACAAGGACATGAGCTCCCTGGGATCCTGCTGAGGTGAGTGGGTCTGAGACGGCTGTGGCCGAGCCACACCCATGAGGATGCCCAGGACCAGGTGCCTGAGAGAGGCAGCCACAATCCCCGCTCTTTACTTCACTGGGACAGCGCCCAGTCGACCGTCTACTTGCCCCCACTCCCATCCATCCATTTCCAAATAGGGTCCCCTCTGCAGGGGAGCTGCCAACTCGGGCACAATGCAACAGTGAGTCCCAACGGCGACATGAACGGGGGCTGATGGCCGCACGTGCTTCCCTGGGCAGGTGCGGGTGGTGCGCCAGCTGGCGGGGAAGCTGTCGCCATCAGGGAAGCCACCGGCTCAGACAGGATGCAGGCAGAAGCCCAGGGAGGCTCCAGGTTGGCCTTGAGGCTGTGCTCGTGGGGAGCGAAGGAAAGTGAAGCAGGAAGTCCCTGGCTCGGGGATTTTCCATCTGCAGTGCCAGCGACACAGAGCCCGGCCCGTCCAGCCCCCAGCACCCTGCATGTGTCCCGGATGCCTCGCTTTGTCTCTGCAGTGCCAGGCAGTGACCCCAAGGCCTTAGCCTGAGCTATATCCCTAGCCCATTCCTTATTGCTATTGTTGTTATTATTATGTTTAATTTTGGGACAAGGTCTTTCTAAGTTGCCCAGAGCTGGCTCAAACTTACAGTTCTTCCACTTCCCAAGGTGTCAGGATTGTGTTGTTTGCCTTACATTTAAAAAAAAAAAACGGCTCCTGTTTGTTTTCTAGGGCTCCTGTGACAAATGAGCCAAACCTTGTGGCATAGAACAGCAGCTCTTTAATCCATCACAGCTCTGAGATCAGAAGTCTGGAACACAAGCATCCCTCGACCAAGATGCAGGCGATCCTGACGTCGGAAGGCCAGGGTCCTCCTGTCTCTCTCTGTCCCATCTGCACAGAGCTTTGTCCTGTGGGCCAAACCACCCTCTTTGTTCTTCCTACCCGTAACGTGGAAGCGCCCAGACCAGCCAGGGCCATCTCCACCCTGGGACCCTCCTCAGCCACACCCATAGAGACATTTCTCTCCCCTTTATCCAGGTAAGGTAACACAGGTGTCAGGAATTTAGACATGGGTGTGTTCAGAGAGACCACTTCTCAGCCTGCGACATTAGCCATCTCTCCTTGCCCCAGTGTAGAAGCCCTACGAGGGAACAAACTTTGTCTTATTCACAGTTAAGATCTCCTCATCTGTAACACTTTTGCCAATCGGAGAACCGGTTGAATTAGTGAGTGAATCAATGAACGAGTGAATGAGTCAGAGAATGATTTTGTGAGACAGAGGAAGTGGACTTCGCTATTGAAAGGAAAGGCACCCAGAATCCTTTGCGAAGGTTCTTTTTTTTTTTTTTTTTTTTCTTTTTGAATTTTTCTCTTGGGGTGCTGAGGCCCCAGCTTAGGGCTGCATGCATGCTAGGCAAGCTCTCTACCACTAAGCTGGAGCCCAACCCCATTGGGCTGGAAAACAAAATTGTCTTCAACTAATGCACTGAAAAGTCAGTTTGCCCTCTGCATTCTCAGCTGCATCGGCCCTGTGTAGCTTGAGGGTACTGTTCACGAAGAGCAATGTGCGGCACAGCAAGTTTCCATCGCTCCGCTGGGTGGAAACAAAGGCCTTCCTTAAATGACACACTCGCTGTTCGTTTTGGCACTTGAATTCTGTGGACTGTGCCCCACAGCAGCCCACCGCACCCTGATAACCTAGCCTCAGGCTGCTTCCTTTTCCTTTCAGAGACTCTGTTTTCTCATCTGCAAAATGGGGCTGGAAAGGACACGCATTTCTTTGGGCTGCAGTAGGGACTGACTCACTGAGTCAAACCTGAGTCTCAGTGTGAAGGGGACAAGCCCAGTCCCGGCCTCGCCAGCGGAGGCACGGGCTGGGCACGTGTGCCAAAGCTCTGCAGAGCCCGGGACTGGGTCAGCAAGTGATCGTGACTCGGACAGAGGATGCGCTTGCCTCAGCCGTGCTGGGTGGCAGGTGAATTACTGGAACATGGGACACGCTTTTATGCTCTCCTATTTTCTTCTGGCTCGACCTCCCTAGTTTTGAAAACCTCCGAGGGGGGAGGGTTCTGTGCCCCTCCCACTCCTGACAGGCACTTGCAGAGGAAATGCGTCTAGAAAACCCACCTCTTAGCTGACTCACACAGGGGCTTCTTACACAGGACAGTTTCTGAGGTTGAAATCAGTTTACTGTTTCACAGAAACCTGTGAGCTGTTCTTAGCTCCATCTACGTAGGCACAGCCCCCCACCCCCGCATTCACCAGGCAGCTACCGTGCCTCAGGGGCACAGATAGAGGAGATGTAAGAGGACTCTAGCCACACTCATCCCCATTCTTATCAAGAAAAAATAAAGCACACTTCTCCAGGAAGCCCGTGGAAGAAGGGGAGGCTAGTCTTGAAAATGAGACTTAAAAAGGAGCCGATCAGTGTCTAGGAGGAATGGAGGAGCCACTTGGAATCTGGATGAACCCCAATCCATTGGGCCAGCTCCTTGGTTTGCCTCAATGCTGTCTCTGAGATGCCCATAGAAAGACCATGGACCTGGGGCAACTGGGGCCGCTGGGCAAAACCCGTGTGTGGTTCCAGCGATGTCTGATTTGAATGTGCACATCTTCGGATTCACACTGGCTTCTCCTCGGGCAGCCCCTCTTTGGCCCAGACAAGAAGGTCCCCTTGAGTGCACGCAGGGTTCTGAGAATGCCATTGGGCCTGTCCACAAAGAAGTGAAATGTGGGGCTGCTGGGGTCTCTCAAGGGAGAGGAGGCAGCGCTTGGGGTTCTTGTCTTGCTTTCAGTCTTAATTAGTTCTCCTTTGTCCTTGCCGGTCTTGCGGAGTTCACCAGTGTTTTGCCCTTGAGCCCTGACTCCTTGCAAGAGGCAAAATGGAAGCTAGACTGGATTGAATTGGGGCATCTCTGCCTACCAGCTCTGCTCCCCGGCGCTTGGCAACGGATGCTTGGCCAAGACCTTGTCCAACTGGGGCAACTGGGTCCAGCAGCCCTGGCTGCACGGCCCTGGGTCTGAGTGCGCAGCCACTCATCTGGAAGTGGAACTAGGGAAGTCATGACCTTGGTCAAACTAGTGCACTCCTCCGAGCCCTGGGTGCTTCTGTGCTTCGGTTTGCTCTGCGACTCAAATGAGAAAGAGCTGCAGAGGCGTGGGCTGCAGGACTCAGCTCTTGAGAAGAAGCCCGGATGGAACCCTGTGGCTCCGGTCGGCATCCCTCCTCCAGGGCATTGCCTCCCCAGGAGCTGGAAAGGCCTGGCTTGGAATACGCAGCTGGTAGATGATTCGTTAGCTATAAATTTTTTTCATGTGCAAAGTGGGGTAAGGATAGATCCCACTCTGGTGACGAGGGTGAGAAATTGGATGGGTGGCGACAGACGCACTGAGCTTCACCTCTGCTCTGCCTCTGGTAAACCGTGCGCCTCTGGAAAAGTCACTGCCATTCTCTCAACCTCAGTCTGCTCCTCCGGGAAATGGGGGAGATTGGCACTGCCTCCTTCCAGGGCATAAATTCCCTCTTTTAGCCCTTGTAACTGATGACAGCCCTACATATAGGTATGTACCGCCATTGTTCCTGGTCCATAAAACACAAGGAAACCAAGACCCAGAGAGGGTGAGTTACCCACTGCAGGTCACGTGACTGAGAAGATGTAGACCTGGGACTCAAGCCCCGAAAGTGCAGGCCCAAGAGCGCGCACTGGGAAGCCCCGCACCACACTTCACAAATGGAAGCCGCAGCCCCCGAAGCGTTTGCCACATGCCTGCTTAGAGAAGGGTTGATGGAAGCAAACAGGATTTAAGCAGAGACCTCGTTCCCACCCCAGTGACGCTGGATGCCCCCCAGTTGCTGCTCCAGTTCTTCTGGCTAATTCTTCCATGCCAGCCCACTCCCTCTGGGCCCCTCACTAGAAAGCCAGCAAGACGCTGCTTCTGCGAGAGAAGCGACTGCTGCCTAAAAGCTCTCGCCGCCAATTTCCCCGACACGTCCTCCGGGCACTCAGCATGCCCATGACAGCTCCTCCTGGAATATTTTCCAGGTGAATTCCCAGGCTGTCGGGCCGGCCTCGCCTCCCTCTGATCACCCGGCTCACACGCGGCCTGCTGACGGGGCCTCCTGCTCACTTGGAAGCCCCTAGCTGACCTCTCCCCACTTTGCCCGATCAAATGCTGGAGAGGGCGCTGGGGAAGGCCCGCCGGAGGGTGTTAAAAGCTGACTTCTCCTCCTCTTAGCAGCAAAAGTTGGAAGGTGGTGACCGGGGAGGAAGTGTTAAGAGGCTGTGTTTTTCCAGGTGCCATTACCATGGGTGGCCCATTGTAGTGGTGGCCCCAGCAGCCGTCAGCAGACAGCCGAGGCTCTCCACCACCTACGTGCAGGCCTGGGTACACTGCTCGGTCTGGCTTTAAACAGCGGGCCGAGAAAAACCCAAATGTCTGTGCCCAAATATTCATCCCCACTCAGCTGGCCCAATAGGACGGACTCTGCACAAGGACCCAGGGAAGCAGCGGCAGTGGCCACAGAAAACAGCAAGAGTAAGACTGCCTGTTGAGACAGGGCAACGGGCAAGAACGTGGCAGGGGCCACCCTGGAGTCTGTCCCCCTCGAGTCTACTGGAGATTGGGTGTGGCCCAAGGGAATGAAGGAATTGAGAAGCATAATTGGATTGGTGCTTTGGGCGCCTCTGTTCTTTCTTTCTTTTTTATTTGTATTTAGTACAGGGGCTGCAGGGTCTCACTACAGAGATCGTACTCATAGTGATTCTCCTGTTTTCAGCCTGGGATTTACAGGCAGGTGTCATCACACTCAGTCACAGTCACCATCTCAGGGTGTCCCGAGGGTGGGGCCTGTGACTCCTCTGTTCTTTTTTTTTTTTTAAATATTTATTTTATTTTATTTTATTTTTATGGTTGCCCCAGCCTGCCCTGTGGATGGGGCTGCCGCAGCATGTGGTGCCAGGGATCAAACCATGGTCCTGCAGTTGCCTAAGCTTTCCTAAGCAGGCCCTTTAGACCACTGAACCATCTCGCTGGCCCCAACTCCTCTGTTCTTAAACCTTTTTGTTACTTCTTTGTTTCTATTTTCTTCTTCTTACTACCATAGCAAACTGATTTTATTTTCAGGGCCTTCTCTGATTGATTGGTTGTGACTGGTTCACTTTAAGAAAGATTTAGGGTCAGTGAGGGATTCAGGGTGAAGAGTGTGGTGATCCATTAGCGATGTCTGCCATGGGTGAAGCCATGGGGAATGACAGCACTGTGCTGCATATTTTCCATCCCAATTATATGCAAAAAGGAAATGGCAAAAGGAAAAACATACCAGAAAAAAAAGAAAAAGTCAACTTACTAGGATAACTAACTGCTGTACCTTTTAAAACCTGCATTTGAGATGCCTAGCTCCACAGGCTGACTTCAGCTCCAACCAGAGGAAAACATTCAACATTTCCCAAAGTCTGGGCACACAGCCTTCTTCTGTGTGGTTCCTAGGATCTTCTGCATAAGGATGTCACTGTGGTGCTCTGTGATGAGCTGCCCTGGCCACAGCTGATTGCTTAAAGTAAGGGTTAGAAACTGCAGGCCAGGGGCACCTGTTGTCATGAATTAATCAGAAAGCAAAGTTTGCATGCAATTTTGGAGCATGGTCATGTGATTTGGTGAATTTGCCATCATTGGTTGTCTTGATGGGGATGCAGCTGAGCTACTCTGAGAGACTGCACATACAATTCTCCCCCTGCATAGAGAGAGGCAGAAAGGTCTCTGAGGAAGCTGTCCAGGAAGACGGTTTCAAAAAATGGTTTTGAGCTAGACAGAGGTGAGTAGAAAGCTAGATTTCCACTCTGTGTCTGCCACCGAGACACATGGATGAAATACTCCGAGTGAGCTGCGGAATATTAATATGACAATCACTCGCGTAGGGAGCCTCTGAGGTGAACTCATTTTCCAGAGTTATTATAGGAAGCGGCCACGCTGGGTAACGTGAAACAGCAGAAACGGGCCATCCTGCAGCTTGCAGGCTCCTCCTGAGGCTGAGGACAGTCTCTTCGCTGCTTCTCTGTCCTCCATTCTGATGGCAGCCATGGCCCTTGTCCTTGGTGTAGGGAGGCATTTTTGACCTCAGCCCTCGTTTCCACACAGCCTTCTCCTCCAGCTGTCTCTTGGAGGACTCCTGTCTTTTAGGCCCCACATGGGTGAGCAAGTATGTTGCTATCCTGAGATCCTCAGATTGATTCTGTCCACCAAGGCCCTCCTTCCCCACACAGTCCCGCTCACAGGTCCCAGAGGCTAGGGTGTGGACATGTGGTTTTGGGGTGGAGGAAGACATGGCCTAACCTACTACTTAGGATAAGAGAAATGCTTGCCTCCGGGGAAACAGCTTTTCTTGTCATCTTTTCGAAAGGACCAGAGATAGGCTGTAGACTGGGAAACAAAGGTGTCTGGTTCTCTTCGTTGCTTGTGTCTCCTGCATCTTTGTTTGTGATCCACCAAGATTCAGGATGAGACAGGCATTGTGTGCAAGTGGTTTTATGGTAGTGGGGCGAAGAGGTCAGGAAGGCCAGAGTAACTTGGGTGCCAGGGGACAAAGAGAGAGAGAGAGGTGAGAAAGAAGCTCCCTTCTGCCTGGCAGTAGCAGCCATTGGTGACAACTGGACTGCCCTTCCGTTGGGGCCTCTGACAAGCACAGAATGCATCCTGGAAACGTCTCTTCAGTGGGTAGAGCTGGGGCGTCCATGTAAAAGGGAGACGTCCCCTCCCCCTGGCCAACGGCTTCCCAGAGGGTGCAGCAGCAGCTGCTTGGATGGCGTAAGGTCATCCCTTCACTGTGATTTCACTGTTGTGGTTCCAGTCATCTGCAGTCAACCGTGGTCAGGAAATAGCAAATGAAAATTTTAAACAACTCCTAAGATTTAGAGTACACGCTGTCGTAAGTGGCACGATGAGACCTCACCCGTCATGCTCATCCCTGAGTGAGTCCCTTAGTCGCTGACTTAGTTATCACTACGATGTCCTGGCTCAGTTTCCCAGGGCTTTTGGGCAAGTAGTGGTTGACTTAATAATGGTCCCAAGGTGCAAGACTGGCATGCTGGGATTTTTCTTATAGTACACTGATACCGTGTTTTTGTTTTGTTTTGTTTTTCAGTTTTATTACTGGATATTGTTAATCTCTTACTGTGCCTAATTTATAAATTAAATTTTATCATAGGTAGGCCAGTGGAAGGAAAAACTACACACTGTGTGGTGCAGGACTCCGAAGTTTCAGGCATCCATAAGAGGTCCTGGAACCAGCGGCATTGGATCTCCCAACCACAGCTATGCTGAACTGAGGGGAAACTGGGGGCTTGACACAGACCCTCAGGGCTGCTTCCCGGCTCACTAGGAGCCCCCATGACATGTCTGGCATGGTTGCCTGATCTCTCCCATGAGGTTAGCGGTTGCTCTGTGTCCCTTTCTGCCCCAAGATAGGCCTACATATATGTGAATGTGAGTTACTTAGACTAAAAATTTTTCTAGATAGAGTCAAATAAGATGAGCCTGTTAGCATGGGCCCAACCCGTGTTGGGGCATAATGGGTGTCCATATATAAGGAGGAGAAAGGAAGGGATGACTGCAGAGGAAAGACCACATGATAACACACTGGACAGAGCCCATGTGACAATGGGGACAGGGCTGGAGTGATGCATCTGCACACCAAGAATGGCAGGGAATGCCAAGAATTGCCAGCCACCATTAGACACTAAGAGAAAGACAGACAGCACACAAAGAAATATGTCCACTGATTCATCCCAACACTGCCTGAGTGTGTTTCATGGAATGGGAAGACCTCAGAGTTCATTTAACCAGCTTCTGACTTCCTCTGTGGTTCAAAGCAAACCCACTGCCCATTGGAGTGTTCAGGGGACAGAGGGTTGGAAACACGCTCCTCTCCAAAGTGGGAGAGCTCACCCAAGCCCATCTTCCTGCATCCCAGCCCTGTCTCCAGGACAGCGAGGGTGCAGACCTCTGGAGCGGTCTTTGGTGACCCACCCAGGTGCCCCTGTGAGAGCTGGAGATGTCTCCTGCCTGGAGCTCAGACCCAGCAAGCTTCACGCTTTCCAGCTTCACCTCCTGCCATGACGGCAGACCTCACGCAGGCCCTCTAGCTTCCAAACTTTTACCTACGAGGCAGATAAGAAAATCCCACCAATGTCAAGGGGCCAAAGAGAGCCAACATATTTCCTGGTGAAAGGCAAGAAACCGGCGCCTCTAGCTGGAGATCACTCATGCCCTCGTCTCTAGTTGTGTTTTCCCTGGTCCTCCTGCCTTGCCGGGTCGACCCAGGACAGTGGATACCTTAACTCAGCATCAAAATTCATGGAAGCAGGAGATCATGAAACAGGACAGAGAAGAGGGCAAGAAAGAGGAGAGGAGCAAAAGGAGTAAAAAGAAGAAACCTTGAAGAAATCTTCATACACCTGCTGGCCTTGTTGGAGGATTTAAATGTAAAGAACTATTTGTTCTTGTAGTGTTTTTAGACTGCTGGTTTACCCACCATGGCATAGTTCCATCCCAGTTTGGTTATTTGAGTTAATGTACTTAGGAAAGGTGCCCTGTATAGGGAAATCCACAAGGAAGCCCCATGCAGTTCGCATCCAATTGCTTTGACCTAATCCCTCATCCAAGAGGAGCAGCAGTTTCAGACACTATTAGAAAACACACTGCACAACTCAACGACTGCCCACTTTTCTCCAGGAGAGAAGACTTTCATGCCAAAGAAGAATGAAGGGACAGGTGTTGTGGAGGACCACCTCAATTGTGTACCTTTACACCTGTGGGGTAGTGGGTGTCTGTCATGGCCACTCCAGTCAGCCACTGACGTAGGAAGGTAAGCTACGCATGGTACAGTGGCCCTGGATGCAAATGGCCCTGCGCCCATAGAACTGTATCTACAAAAGCAGGAGGCTGGCCATGGTCCTGCTCAGCATGCATGTCCCTGGCACGTCCTCAGGCCCTACTGTGTGCCATGGGAAGACCACACACACACACACACACACACAAGTTTTCTGTCTGCAGTGGAGACAGACATCATGTGTCTACTGTGGAGATAGACGGTGGAGATGAACCAAAAGGCGGCTCAGGAAACAAGCCCCTGCCCTGTCCTGATGGATGGCATGTATGAATGTGGTAGGGGGCTGACTGAGCCCTTTGTCTGTACCCCCTTGACCAGGCCCAGAAGACTAGAGAGGGGCAGAGGCTATGTGACCACCACAAGCCGCCCTCCATCCGATCTAGGGCTTGGAAGAGGAGTCACTTCCTCCTGCCTGCGTTTATAGAAACCGACAACTCAGGCGAGAAAACAGCCACCTCTCTGTACGCGCTAGAAAACCATTACAATCAATTTGGGCAGCGCAGGGCGCAGACAGACTCAGCGACGACTGGATTCTGTTACCCGGTTGGGGGAGCGGGAGGGGGCCGGGCGGGGTGCGGACGCGGGTCGGGGAGGGGCCTTCTGGGAGGCTGGGGCGCTCGGCCTTCCGCGGATGGGCCCCATTAAGGCTGCAGGCTGGCGCCACTGCCGTGGGGGTCGCTACCCAGCGAGAGTGTCATCCAGCTGGAAGACGGGGCTCCCGGTGTTAGCTTAACTCCTGCGGTCGTGCAGACTAATTGCTCACGGTAGAAACACGCCTCAAAGTGCTTTGGCCTCGTCAATAACAGGGTATTAGCTGCCTTCCACTCGGCAGCGCATTGATCTGTTTCCTCCCCGGCTCCTCCTGGCTGCGCTCCCTGACGTCCACCTCCCACATCCCCACCCACCCTACTTCACCCCCACCCCCGCAGCAGTCCGGCTCCCCACTCTGATGACTTCTTCCCTTTTTTTTTTTTTTTTTTTCAAAGTGTTTTCTAAACGTGTGTTTAGCAGGAGTGGTGCCTAAGTGCTAATTGTTACACCACAGATTGATTGGCGACGAGATGGCTTGCCAACTTCCTCCCGCCTCCTCGGGAGAGGGGGGAGGGCCGGCTCTAGGTGCAGCGGCAGGCAGCGGGAGAGGGGAGGTGGGGGAATCCTGGTGTCTCCAGCCCAGCTGTGTCTCTCCTCCTCTCCCTCTCCGCCTGGGCACATGGTCCAGGAGGTGGGGAAGGCAACCTCCATTGATGTTTTATTATTATATTTTCTTCCTTGTTTCCTCTAGGGGTGGGGGTGGGTAGCAAAGGGTCCCCTGTAGGTGCTACCTTGAGCAGCAGAAACCTTTCAACAGCCCTCCACCGGCTCTAAGGGAAAGGGTCCCCATGTGTGCGCGCATGCTGTCGCTTACTGAAGTGACATTTACTTACCTGGCTCTGTCTGCTAACCAGGAATCCCCGAGTTGAATCTCTCTGGAGGAGAATACGAGCTCCTCCTTAGCAGGGGCTGAGCCTTGGTTAGCGGCCCCAAGACGTTTTCGCGTGATAGGTGAGCCTGGATGTTCTGAGAGTGCGCCTACGTAGATAGAGCCAGCCCAGGTGCGAATATTTCAACAGTGAAATTGAACGGAGGGGAGAGGGCAGTTTTTATTTCTTTGCTGTAGTGGGGACTAAACCCCAGCAGCTACCCACTGAGCCTCATTCTCAGCCCTTTTAATTTTCTTTTCTTTTTTCAGAGCCTCCCAAAGTCACTAAATTGATGAGGCTGGACTCAAACCTGCAACCCTCCTGCCTCAGCCTCCTGGAGAGTTGGGATTACAGGCCTGAGTCACTGGGCCCAGCAGCTTCTCGTCCACATCCACTCCCCATGTTCCAGACAGGAAGTGGGGGGGCATGAGAAATACAGCTCCTGAGTGGCCAGGGGCTCTCAGGAGTTCCACAGAGTGCAACGTGCAGCCAGTGGCATCAAACAGAACAACCTCTCGGTGTCTCCATTCATAAAACAAGGACGGTAGGAATGTCTGATCTAGAGCAAGGGTCATCAGGGCAAAATGGAAGGGCAGCTGGGGAAGAAGAACAAATTCTCGAGAGCCACTGACTGTGGTAATTCTACTTTGTACTCTTTGTTCTGGAATATTCCACATGGTATGCTGTTGCTAACTCAAGCTTTGGCGGGCCTGACGCTGGCAGGCCTGATGCTGGCTGATGCTAGTAGGCTGCGCTTGTGGGCCTGGTGCCGGCGGGTAACTCAAGCTTTGTTCCATGCAGCAGCCTCAGTTTACCTAGCAGCTTTCTAGAAGTGCAGTCTCAAGCTCTCTCAGGGATCTACATGGGAATCCCTGCTGTCCTGTGGCCTCCCTGAAGTCTGGAATGTTCTGGCTTATTTCACCCCGGAGTCTCCAGAATCCTGGTGTAGACAATGCATAGCTCATCCTAGCCTCTGTGGGTGAGGACAAGTGTAACTCTTTGTCACCGCCCTGTAGTAGGGGAGCCCACTGTCTGTGTAGTGGACATGACCGTGGCAGTCTTAGCCTTTGGCTGTCCAAGAACTATGAGCACATAAGGTCTGGTCTTGTAGCTTCCCTTTGGGACAAACACCCTCACAGTTGTGCTTGCTTCCTGGGAGGTAACAGCACTGAACAAGACTTCCCTCCAGGGGACCAGCAAGGTCCTAGTTTAACTACATCCAGCCTTTATTAATTGATGGCATAGCCAGGGAAGCAACAGAATAGCATAGTTCAAGAACAGCCTTTGGTCCAAGTATAGAGATTCGCTTGTGCAACAGAGGCCCTGGAATCTACCTCTACCCCTCCAGTGCCTGCCCCAGGGCCTTTGTATGTGCAGCTCTGTCTGTTTGGTATTTTTTTTGGTCTCCCGCTATTTTCCCATCATGCAAATGGGCACCACACACCACCTCCACACCACCTCATCATCCGCTCTGACCTCCCTCACTCTATCTTCTCACTCCACTTCTTCTTCAGCATTCGTGCAGCAAATTGTTTTGTTTTCTGTTCACCCACACCCACCCTCCACCAAGTAGAACTCAGCCCATTGAGGACAGTGGCTGAGTCAGTGTCTCTGCTGTGCCCACAGTGCCAGGAACAGAAGAGAGCACACAGCAGGTGCTCCTCAATAGCGATGGACTGTTTCAAGTATCTCATCTGTAAATGAAGACGAAATCATGCCTTCTGCTGATAGTGGAGGAAAGGTGATCATTAGGAGTCATTGATTCAAGAACTTCTAACTGGATTAGTGCTCCGTGAGTAGAGGTGGCTACATGTCACACCACGCGTGACATGATTTAATATGGGAACAAACCTAGGCAGACAGATCTTCTCCCGCCCTATCCGTCACACTGCCACCACTAGTACAACGGATCCTAACCATGTGACAAGAGAGCCACCAGTGGGGGTGTCCTTGTGCGTCTCGAATGATGGTCCTTTCCTGAGTTTGCTTGGGGACACGCTGAGAGAAGACCCACAGAGCTGTGCACTGCAGAGTCTAGAATTAAATAAAGAGATGGTTGGACACAGACTTTTTCCAGTAGGCCCTCTCTAGGCAGCCTTCAGAAATCTAGATGGGCCTTGGGGTCGTCATCAGGAAATTTGGGGTCATAATATACAGAGTAGTGAGGGAAAGAAAATGATGCAGAAAATGTGTGTGGAAGTAGCTGGCCTGGGATGGAAAAGTCCCTGGGCAGACGCTGCCTGTCCTCGTGGGTCCTCTCTACAGCCCATTGTTGCTCGTGTTGGCCTCATTGTACAGGCACAGGCATAATGCTCAGGGAGGTTCAAGAGTACCTGAATCGCAAATTCAAGTCCAACCTGAACAACTCTGCAAAATTCTACCTCAAAACAAGTAAAATGGGCTGAGATTGTAGCTCAGCTGTAGAGGGCTTGCCTAGCATGCACCAGGCCCCAGGTTCAATTCCCAGTAATGGAGTGTTCACAAAGACCCAAGTTCCTGTCTTCCCCTCGATCATAAATGCACATACGTACTGTTCCTAGTGGGGGAAGGAAGAATGAAAATTCACATTTCTTTCTCTTCTTCCTCCTCCTCCTCTTCCTCCTGCTTCACAATTACATCACACCATTCCTTCTGCAAAGGCAGACTCCACTTTTTCTGAGTTCAAATCATCAAGAACAAATAGCAAAACTCCAATCTGGTCCAGCCCTTACCCCACGTTCGCAGTCTACCGACGTGCCATTGGGGAAGACCACAGAGAATCTCAGAGATCATTGTAAAACCTATAAACAAATCAGAGAAAAGTCACCCTTGTCTGGCAAAGATGCAGGGTGTAGATTGTGCTCTTCTTTCATTTCAAGCTCAGAGATTCTTGCACAGGTTGGCATAATCTTTGGCTTTTAAAGTAAGCCTCTATCTTTAGTGCTCGCTGGTCAGACAGACTCTTCCATCTGTGGAGTCACACGTGGCAGTGTGGTGAAGAAGGGAGTGAAGAAGGTGAAGATGGTGAAGATAGTGAAGATGGTGACAATGGCAAAGATGGTGATGATGGTGAAGGTGGTGATGATGGTGACAATGGTGAAGATGGTGATGATGGTGAAGGTGGTGATGATGGTGACAATGGTGAAGATGGTGATGATGGTGATATGGTAAAGATGATGATGGTGAAGATGATGATGATGGTGACAATGGCGAAGATGGTGATGATGGCGAAGATGATGATGTTGGCAAAGATGGCAAAGATGATGATGATGGAGAAGATGGTGATGATGGAGAAGATAGTGATGATGGTGAAGATGGTGAAGATGATGACGATGGCGAAGATGGTGTTGCTGGTGAAGATGGTGATAATGGTAGCTAATGTTTTCCAGCTGCTGCATGTCAGACCCTCTAACATCCTAGATGCTTTTGCTCATTTAAATCTGAAATAGAGCATAGTATATCTATGTCCTGTTTATGAATAAAGAAGCCAAGTTTCCAGGAAGGGAAGCCACTTCCAGGAGGCCACACAGTTAGCACCTGGTCAGCTCTACCAGGAAGCCAGTTTTGTGTAGCGTCATGTTGAAATGGTGACTGTTAACGATGTCCAGGGAAAGCTTGAGAAGTTTCATGGACATCTCAGGGCCCGAGGGAACCGATTTGAAAATTACTCAGATCTGTCCTTTCTAAATCTAAGAATCTGAGGTTTTAGCTTGGTGGGCATTGGAGTCCCATAATCCCCTGTGCTCACTGTAAAGCCAAAAGAGAAAATGAGTGGATGAAGGGAAGAGAGAGAGGAGCACAAGGCCCACCGATATGTCTTCTTGGGTGCTCCTTGACCATCATGTATCAAGCTCTCTCTTTTCTACTCCATGGACAGCAAGACAGAGTAAATTTTCCCAATTTGCATTTAATATCTAAAATATGTAACTACACTTGTCCCTCAGTTATTGTGGAGGTTATATTCCAGACACTCTGTGATAAGTGAAAACCAGCAAAGTCACAACGTTATATTTTAGTATTTATATATTTTAAGGCTTTATAAACCCTTCCCACACTCTTATAAACCTTTCCCATATCTTTAAAAAACACTTCTGATGTTCTTGATAATTTTCTAAACTTAAACCTACATAATTTTAACAACATACATATACTGTATGGTATGGCAAAATCCTGTGATAGAGTGTAAAATTCATAATAAATAATTTAGATTAATATTTTTTGAAAACCCATGAAACTGTGAGCCCATAAAAGCCAAACTGTGAAATGAGAAGGGACTATTATACACCCAGGCTCCACAGGGTGCATGGCATCCAGTTCTGGCATGAGGGTATCCAGAATCCCTGAGCCTGACACTATTAGTACTCAGTGGGATGGAAGGGCTTAGCTTTGGCCATCTTTCGAATAAAGCTGTTGGTCTAATACAAAATTTTACTTCGAAGATCAACACTTATTTTTCTAAGTCAAGACTTAACCAGAGGAGATGAAGAGCTCCTTTAGCTGAGGTCACAGCCCCTCCATCAGTAACCCTTGGCATGAACCATGAAGTCTTTGGATTCTGGTAAAGCCAGTTTAAAAACCACTAAACTACTCATTCCTAACACGTTGTCTTCAAGGCCAATCCTCCCTCTTCACTACCTGCTCCCTGAGGAGGCCGGCAGGAAGAACTTCATGTTTCCAAAATCATGCTGTTGTTTTGACTGCTTTCTTCTCTTTCTGCAACTATCAAGTAGAATTTTATAAGGCATAATTAGACAAACATTATTGAGTATACAACTGAATTAAATAAGTGATATGGGAGTGGAGGGTGAATGGATGGATGGGATGGTGGATGGACGAAAAGTGGATGGTAGGTAGATAATGAATGAAGGTATAGGTAGGGAGGTAGATAGATAGATAGATAGATAGATAGATAGATAGATAGATAGATAGATCTGGATGGATGGATGGATGGATGGATAAATGGACAAGGGGTGGATGGTTAGATGGGTGGAAGGGTGGATGATTGGGTGAATGGATGGTTAAATAGATTGGTGGATGCATACATGGAAGCTGAACAGATGGATGGATAAGTGGATAATGGACAGATGGATGAGTGGGCAAGAATCGGATGAGTGGTTGAATGAATGGATGGATGGTAGATAGGTGGGTGGATGACTGAATGACCCCACAGAGATGGAGCATACCGGGAGAAGCTGTCCAAGCAGCGACAGTGTACCTTGCAGAGTGGGCTCAGAACCTGGCTGAGTGGAAATGTGTGACAGGAGATGGAGTCATGATCCCAAGGGTCTGTGATGGGTACCACCTCACGTGGCCTCGCCCACCCCTCACCGCTGCTCCAGAAGGGAGGAGCACCTATCCCTCTCAGGGGAGGAGGAAAGTAAAGTTCAGTGAGACTCAGGAACCTGCCCGTGGCTACACAGCTACTACGGGGCAGGTCAGCTCCTGGGTGGGGCATGACTGGGCTCTCTGTGTAGAGGCCGTCCTCCCGCAGAGCACCCCACAGTGATGTGAAGGAAAGTCGCTCAGAGAAACACAGGTAGGTGAAGGAAGGAAAAAGAAGAGGCAAAAAGAAAGAGAAAAAGCCCAGGACTCGGGCAGTATCTGGGGCTCTCTCTCTGTGTGCCGGTCCGTGGACATCACACAGGCTCTCTGGCCAGCTTGACGTTGGGCTCACAACACTGAGCCCTTCCACTTTGCCTTGTACAAAGAAAACGGAGGCTCAGAGAGGCTGAAGAATTCTCCCAGAGCCTGTGCTCTGCAGTCCAGGGGCAGTGCCGAAGTCTGACCCTTGCTTGCCCAAGCTGCCTTATAGATCTGTCCGGTTGCTACCAATTTAAAAATTTTCTTTTAAAAAGTGGCAGGTGTGAGAGGAAGGCTGGAAAAAGAGAAAGAAGAAAGAACACGTTCACATAGCCCAATAGGGGAGATGAATAGGAACAGAAGCATAGCGCCTGGAAGGAAAAGAGGGGAAACAAAACACTGAGAGGAACAGGGGAGAGAAAAGGCAAAAAGGAGACAAAGCGCCCTTTGCTTTATCCATGGCTGTCCAGGGAAACCACAGCGCAAATTGCCCAGGACGGCTTCCCTGCGTCCAAAGTGCCTCTTAGCTGCGCGCCTGCCTCTGAGGGCCCAGCCGAGAGACGGCTGGCGTCGGCTGCAGAGTCTGAGGGCGCTGGCAGGAGAATCGTAAGGAACAGCTCAGTGTCTGGGGTCATCGGATTAAAGGAGGCAGCAAGACTGCGAATGGAGGAGCCGGGGAAGGGGAGGGAGGGGCCGCCAGGGGGGCCGCTGACCCTGCGACCTGCTGCCTGCTCTAACCCGATATAACAAATAGTCCTGCAAAACAAAATAGTATTAACCCTTGGAGCCAGGTCAGCCCTGCCCTGTCTGCCTGGAACTGTTAGACTCTGCATCCCGGCTGGTTTAACTCTTTCTTGGGACCCTGGGAGGGTGGCTGCTTTACAACCTTGTTGTCCATTGTGTCTGGGTTCCACGGAAGAGAGGATGTATGCCACGGGAGGGGGCACCGTGGCCTCAGAGAAAGTGTCTGCTACCCATCAGAAAATGAACAGAAGCTTCTAGAAAGAAGAGATGAGCTCTACATTTTTCATCAGGTCTGAGATTGTATTCTGACTTGATTCTATGAAAACCCAGTTTCTGCGATTCCTCCTCCCCAGGCCAAGTGACGGATTGATATAAAACCCTGCTACAGGACGCATGGTCCACAGACAGTAGACATCAGCATTGCCTGGGACCTTGCTGGGAATGCAGCTTCCCGGGCTCCCACCACTGATATGCTGAACCAGGGTCTGCAGCCTAATGACACACCACTACCAACCGATTTGGACCCACGGGTCCACTGCTGGGCTCAAAAGTGTTTCTCCCCCTTAGAGCACCCATTTTAAGCAGAAAGTGAATGTGTCCTTCAGATTCAGGGGCATTCCGTCCCTTCCCCATAGCAGTTTGGTATTTTCAGGAGACAGTCCCAGCTACCACATCCGTGGCTGAGGGTCACTGCTAGAGTGCAGATTCCCGTGCATGGCTCCGTGCAGAGCAGTGGGCTGGTCCCACCAGCTCAGTGTCCTTTTCCTTACTGTTCTGGTAGAAAAAAGCGGCCACTTTCCCTACGGTCACTCTTCCCAGGAGTGCTGAAGAGGCTGCATGGAAATTCCTGGCTCTTGATTGGAGGATTTTGGGGGCATGCAGCCAGGTAGGCCGAGATGGGGGAGCCTGGCATTCGTGGCAGCCGCTCTCCTTGCTTTCCAGCTTCAGGTCCTCGAAGGGGCAGAATGTCCATCCTCTGGTGGACAGTGCGGGACACGCTGGAGGAAAGCCACACCTAGAGTTTAGGGTAGAGAGGGGGGACAAAGGAACACACACACACATACACACACACACACACACACACACAGAGGAGCGGGACTTTGTGTTGTCTCCCAAGTCCCCACAGCTCTGGGAGCTAACCTGGCCCCTCAACTGTGTGCCCATTACTCCCCTTCGGGCCCCAGGTCAGCTTGCAGGAGTTCTGTCCTTTACCATAGCTGAAGCAATCTAGACTCTGAGCCAGCAGCCCACTGTGGGCTGGAATTTCCCTGACTTGGGAGTGATGTTCAAGCTGCTCTCAGCCGTGATGCAACGTTCTGTTGTCCTGGACAATACTGAGGGGTGGCCTTGGGGCTTAGGGCATCCTCTACTCCCCGGGGCCAGGAGGACTCCGACTCCACATTTCCTCCCTGGGGACATTTTCCCTGACTGCCAGCCTCCAGGTGACCTGAGGGCTACCACTGGTAACACCCAGGGAACCGGAAAGCCTATCCCTACTGAAACACACAGGCACACAATAACGCAATGAATTCTAAATGCATAGTCAGCCTGGTCAGCAAGGATAGAGGTGCCAGAGAGAGGTGATCAGGACAGGAAATCTCTTCTACTAAGCTCCCATTTCTGCGCAGAAGAAGTAAGCGGTCAATATTGCATGGAAATGCGTGGATTGGACCCAAACCTAGCGTGTATAACCGGCCTGCCCACAAACATCTCTCTGGAAGTACATCTTACTCATGGGTTCCAATATGGTGGACTTAGGGCACTCCTAGGAGCTTGCGAACCTGAGCACCTCCTGGATGCTGTGTGGAACCCTCCTCCCGCCAGAGTCTACTCCACCTGCCACCCACCCTCGCTCCTCACAGGACACCAAGTGCAAGTACCAGCCCACCCAGGGAAACCCACTCTGGTTTAGGTCCCTCTCTGGCAGGCTTTCTCATTTTCTCTCTAGCCACCCTCTGTTCTCATTTTATGTTTCCGAGTTGATCTTCCACGAACATGGATTAAGCCCTCTGAGAGTCTTGCATTAAAGACTCTACCCACCTCCAGCCTTAAAGCAACCAAAAAAAAAAAACAAAGAACTTCCCCATGCTGGTAGCAGAGATGAAGACACTGGGAGAGTTCTTTGTTAAGTTCTTGCTGTGGGTTGGGCTCAACCCCATGGACTCCTAAGGAAGATCCCAGTGGACCCCCAAACTGGCCCTGTGAAGTAGTACCCTGCATTCATTCTCCACGGGCCAAGAGTTGAACGTGTTGGAGATGAGTTACCCCCAGCTGCATGAAAGATCGAGCCAAGAGTTAGTAGCTTAGAATGCGAGCCCTTTCTGCTCTCACGCCCTCTGTGTGGACCAGGGACTCCGGAGTGGCTGGGCTGAGTGGGTGTAGCTCAGGGTCTCCCAGGAGGCATCGGGCAGAACGTTAGCAGGACTCCATGAAGGAGCTGGAGGGCTGACTCCACAGGGGGTGCCCTTCCAGAGCTGGCAAAGCAGTGCCAGCTGGAGACAGAAGGCCTCGGCTGCCCCATGTTGACTGGCTCGTAGGCCTGCTCGAGTCTCTCCATATGACAGCAGCTGACTGTCCCCAGAGCAACTGACCCGAGAGCAGGCGAGGTCAAAGCCAGGCTTTTATGACCAATGGTAGCCCAGTGCTACCAAGTTATTTCTATAGTCTCTCACATGGCCCTGTTCTGCGTGGGAAGGACCCACACAGGAACACAGATACCAGAAGCTGGGCCCGTCATGGGGTCACTCTGGAGGGCGGCTCTCATAGTGACAACAACCATTGTGCCACAACCTGTCGGCCCATCATGCCACTCAGACGTTCAGGGAAGTGAAGCCCAGAGAAGACAAACAAGCGATCCGAGGTCCCCATTCAGAACAGTGAGACTACGAGGTGAAACTGGCCCAGCCCTGTCCCAGTGGGCTCCCCCCATCTTCCCTCCAGTGCAGTAGCCGGGTTCCTAGAGGCACCAAGCCTCTGAGATTTCAGCTTGGCAGTTTCCAGCACACGAGGCTCGGCCCGCCTCCAGCAGCCTGGCCGCCCCTGCCTCTCCGTGGCTCATTTATTCTCAGGACCCTGCTATAAATATCCGCTTGAGTGAAAGGCCTCGCTCCGCGACACCCTCTCCCGCCCTCTGCCCGCCTGCACCCTGCCAGGGCCATGCCAGCTCGCAATTAGTCTGCAGTCTGAATCCGCCCTGCACTCCCAGTACCAACCGACTGCCCAAGCCCGTCCGTCCGCTGGCACGCGTTGGCATGCCCCCAAGATCGCTCTTGGAAGTTAATGGCACAGTCGCTGGTTGTTAAAAGCACTAATTGCCCTCACACAGGTGATGTTATCTGGTAACTCACAGGCTGCTGTAATTCTACGCTTCTCCTTCTTTTCCTCTTTCATTGTTTTGTGACACCTGGGAGTCCTCACGGAGGAGGTGAAGAGTCACCTGCACGTCCCAGTGTAATCGCAAAGGCTTTCTGAGAGTCCAAACAGGCGGTGGGCCGTCGGCGCCTCAGCCAGGGAAAGACTGCAAGATGCTGCGCTGCCGGTCTTGGAGCTAGGGGAAATAATCACAAGCCAAGGAATGCGGGAAGCTTCTAGAACCTGAAAAGGCAAGGAACAGGTCCCCTCATCCCCCCCAAACGACCAGAGCTAGCAGAGAGATCACTGCTCTGTGCACACCTAGATTTTCACCTCACGAGCCCCATTTTGGACAAATGATTTCCAGAGCTGGGAGGTCACCAGGTGCCCTGTTTTAAGCCTCTGAGCTCACAGCTCTCAGCAGCAACCTCAGGAAGCCAGGTCACCTGGACACACCCTTAGTGACCCAAATCCTGAGGCTCTTGCTGCTTGCTTTGCATGGTGCTCCTGTGGCTTTTAAGCCCAACAAGTCCTGTATGTCACTGCTAGACAGTGGGAAACTCTGGAAGGCCTCTTCCACACAGTCCTCTCTGTGAGGGAGAAGTGGCCGCTGCCGTGTGGCTCTGGAGCAAGAGCAGCCGGGACAAAGAAGGTGACAAATCTGCACTTCAGTGAGGCTTTTTCCATCTCTGGAGGGTCAGTATCTAAAGGGCAGACGGCAGTGAGGATCTCACGATGTCACGATGTCACCGCCAGCTCCTTGGGATCCCTGAGGCTGCCTGGGGCTTGCATCCCCTCCTCAGAGGCCGCAGTCTGACAGGCGCCAAGCCACCCTGTCATCCAGGTCCCCAAGGCAGGGAGCACGGCATCAGGCCTGGACGGGGAGGCTCTCAGGGCGTCAGAGCACTTGTTAGGGCCCGGGGGCCAGCACCACGTGGACAGAGGGGCCACAGCTGGAGACGGGGAAATGAGTCTTTGGGGGCCTGGTGGTGCCTCTGTGGGCCTCCAGGGGCCGGTGGCTGGACTGTCACCCGCCAAGGCGCCTCTTAAAGCCCATTTCTTGCTGCTCTGGGCTCAGGAGCTGGGGATAGAGTGTTTCATCACAGCAGATTGGACCCAGAGGATCAATGGCCCCGTCTAGGGCTTCCCTCCCTCCACTCCCTGCGCCGGGCCCTCCGGAGCTAAATGGCGATGGCGTCACGGCCCCAACAGGTCCTCCACAGCTGTCCATCAAGACCATGAAATATTCATCTGCTTTCATGTGGGTCAGGGACCTGCCCAGGACCCTGGTGGGGGTCAGAAACATGCGAGGGCAGGAGAGCGAAAAGGAGGGAGGGAGAGAGGAGGGAGAGGTGGAGGAGAAGGGAGAGAAAGGGAGCTGCTGGGGGGGCAGAGCGCCGCGGCCCTCCCGAAGGGCACCCACGCGTCCCCCACCTCCAGGCCCAGGAGCTCGGGTCAGTTGAGCCTCGGCCGCTTCCCGGCCCTGTGTTGCTCTGCATCCACCCCTACTCATCTCCCATCCCCCACCCTTCACCCTCCCATTCCCCCCCCACCCCCCACGTCACCCTCCTGCTGTCCGTGGCAGCCCAGTCTGAGTCTTTGCCTAGGCCTCAGGCTCGC